>PVJI01012097.1:0-53200 GCA_004026765.1 Micronycteris hirsuta | reverse complement strand
TGGTGGTGGTGGTGGTGGTGGTCGTGGTGATGGTGATGATGGGCGCGATGTTAACGGTGGTGGTGATGGTGGCATAGTGGTGGTGATGTCACTACAGAAATGAAACAAATCCTTATCTGAATAACTATTCAATTATAGTTGTGATGTGGCTGACAGAAAAAGTGCTCTTATATTCCCTTTTCTCCTCTTAACATGAAAATATCTGTCAGTCTTCAGGGCCCTCAGCTCTGGCCTGTTCTTGGTCATCTATCCCTGAGTGGGAATAGAAGTTCTAGAGGTAGCCAGGTGGACTGTGACAGACAGGTGGGAGAAACAGGACAGGGTTTCTTGAGTACGACAGGGCATAGAAGATCGAATTCCCTCCCTTGGCCTGTCCTCCACTTCATTCATTCATTCATTCATTCATTCCTGTCTCTCTGTGTTGGGCACTGTGGTCGGCTCAGGCCAGGTTCGGGGACACAGTGCTGAAAGAGTTCCCTCAGACTGTCACAGTGCAGGTTCCCCTGGGGGAAGCACAGGGCTCCCTCCCCTTCTTGGACCAGGAACCCAGTGAGAGAAATGACCGTATTACAATTCACCTCTATGTCTGCTGTGCCGAACAGTCTGCTGATCTAGAGGGTTAACTCCCCCATGCCAGACATTTAATAAAGGGAAAAAAATACAGGCACATAATCCCTCGGCTGAACTCGCTTGAGTTGACAAAGGAATTAAGGTGACAACTGAGGGTGCCAACATCTCAGAAATCTTTGCCTCTTCAGGCTTGAGCCTGGGGAGAGGGGAGGGGAGGGAGAAGCGGGCAGGTATAGGCAGGGGCCTGGGCAGGCAGATGCCCCCTCGGGACTGGGAATGCCACCCGATGAGCCCGCTGCCAGCACAGGCAGGCCCAGTGGGGACAGAAGGCCTCAGCATGGGCTGGTGAGTCCTGCCGCTCTGTCTCTAATTGAAGGGACACATGTGTCAGCAGCTCTCATGTCCGGCCTGGTGGGGACAGAAACAGTCATCGGGATTTCTTTGGAAGGTGGACGCTCCACCCCGCCTCTGGGATTATGGTAGAAAACACGTTTCTCTGTCACATTTGGGGTCACTTGTGTGATCCTGTTCTTTTTCTGTCCTTCTCTGTGGTTTCTAAAGAGGTGCCTATGCCAACATGCCTTTGAACTTCTCTTCTTTCCATGGCACTTTGATCCCCCAGCGGTTGCCTAAGGCAACTTCCTGCAGGGGGCCTGCCTTCCTGAGCACCCGTGAGTCTGCTTCCCTGATGAGCTGCCGTCCTAAAAGAGAAAGCAGCGGTGTCTTCCGGGTGGGGTGAGTGCTTTTCTTCTCGGCACCCCCCACCCTTCTAGAAGCACTCCTGCTTACCCTTCGCAAGTCTACCTACAGCCTAACTCTGCACATGTCTTCTCATGGAGGCTCCCCACGCCCGGGATGCCAGTTCTCTTGGAGACTCCCTCCGTGCCAGCCCAGACAGCTGCACACAAATAAACCCTCCAGTCAAATTCCACCACCTCCCACAGCCAACCAGAGTCCTCCCAGGGGGGAGAGGCCTGCCCTTCTTCACCTGCGTGCCTGTGGCATGGAACAGAGGCTGCTGGGTGCCTGTCATTTGCTTACCGCCCTGGTTTCCAGTGCCGTGACTCTGTGAACCTGTGTCCAGCCTGGGTCTGGGGGTCATGGGGATGGACTACCTTTAACCCCGGGGGGTTTGCTCTGCAGATAGCTCCTGTGTGATTTGCCCTTACAGACCGGCTGCATGCAGTGGCTGAGCAAGATGGGGGCTTAAAGGCCCTGCCATGTCAGCCCGAGGGGACAGCTCTAGTGAGCAATGTTCTTCCCCAGCTCAGGTGTTGGCAGAGCGTCGTTGGGCTGGCACACAGTCCCACAGTCCCATCTGCCCCACTCTGCTGTCTCCCCTTCCCGTTCACAGGTGCCGATCCTACCAGCACCTCGTACGTGTCCCAAACTTCAACTCAGCATCTGCTCCCAGAGATGCGGCCAGCAGCACTGGACTCTCTCCTGGGCCTCTTCGTTCTTTCTTTCACTCGGCAAATCTCGCATCTCAGTCGAGCCCTGACCACATGTGGACACCGTTCTGGGCGATCGCAATCTGCCAGCAAACGACATGGGACGGAACAGACAAGGGGCAGACACGCCGGAAACAAGCATCTCAGTGAACGAGAGGGTGTAAGTGCTGTGAGAGTGGACAGGGAAGGGCTCAGAGGGTGCCTTGTGGTAACTGCCCTGGATGGACGGAGAGGGGCTGTGGAAGAGCTGCTCTGAGGGGGAGGCGTTTGATCTGAGTGCTGAGGGCCGAGAAGGAGCCAGCCCCAGAAAGGCTGCCCCGTTGGGCTATTTTTGCCCAGCTGCCTCCTGGGCATACCATCAAATGCTCCCAGGCTCCAGGGGGCCCCAGGGGGCCGCCCCCACCCCCAGTCCTTACTAAACCCCTGTGCCTGTGTCCATGCTCCAGGGGGACATCACCCTGGCCCGCCAGCCCCTTGGCCCTGACCCTTTCGGTCCCCTCGTCAGGTCCTGATGCCACCAATCTTCTGGGATGACCACACACCCAAGCCAACCACAGACCTTGGGCAACTGTCCATCCACAGCTGTTGCCACACCCACCAACTGGCTTCTCCATCTCTCAGAACCCTCTTGGGTGGCAGAACGATCCCAGTGCGCTGTACCCTCCTCCACAGCCCTGCGCCCAACCCCGCCCTCAGCTGCCCCATGGAACCAAGCACTCCCACCTCTGGGACCCCACGTGACCCCGTGCTTTAGTGGGGGCTGCGGGGGCAAGGGACTGAGATGACAGAAGTTTATTCTCTCCTAGGTCTAGGGGCCAGGAGTCTGAGACCAAGGGTCAGTAGGGCCATGCTCCCTCCTAGACAGCCAGATGGCTGGTGGCCGGCCATCTTGGGGTCCCTCGTCCTGCGGCTATACCAGTCTAATTGCTGCTTGTGCCTGTCATCACATAATGCTCATCTGTGCACGTCTGTCTCTGCGTTCAAATTTCCCCGTTTGGAGGGACACCAATGACGTTGGGTCAGGGCCCACTCTAATGGCATCATTTTCGACTTGATTGCCCCCATAAAGACACCATCTCCAAACATGGTCACATTCTCAGGTACTGGATGGAAACGGGTAAGACTTTAACATATAATTTTGGGAGCACACAGTTCAACCCATAACAGATCCCCCACGTAAAATTCGGGTTGAGTGTCAACACCGATGGAAGCACATGTGCCCCCGGAGAGCGTAGAGTTATCCTGCTCCTGTAACGAGAACAGGGCAGGCTCCCAAGGTCGTCCCGAAATGGCGGGAGAAAGCAAGGACTGAAGGTGGCTTAGAGCTTTTACGGTGGATGAGACTGAGGCGGGAGGGAGGATTTCCATGCAGGTGGGGCCAAAAGGGAAGTGGGAGGGAGAAGGCTAAAAAGCTGTCAGCAGCAGACCATCAGCAAATAGAGTCAGACTCTATTGAAAAGGCCTGTACGCTTATAGCAGTCATTGCTCCCTGTCGTCCCACAACCCGCAACCGCTCTGTCAGTGATCCCAGTGGCTCTGCGCTGAGGGGTGCAGAGGGTCATGGGCAGGAGGCTCAGGGCCCGGACTCTGTGTCTGGGCTGCCTTTGGTTGGAGCTGCATAGGACTGGCTGTGCATGCAGGAGAGCTCAGGGAAGGCTGGAGCCACGGGAGGGGAGAGACAGGATTTGGAGGACTGAGCTGGCCTTTGGAGAACACATATCCTCGTCCCCTCTCAGGTCAGAATGAATTTTAGCTTCTGGAATAATCTGCTCAGGCGTGGATAGAAAATCCATATGGCTAAGATGATACCTGCTCTGCAAAGTCAAGGAGGGGAACCTGATGCCTTTCAGTCAAACCTGGCAGGGAGTCAACCTAAATGACACCGCCTCCATGAAGCCTGCCCTGTTCCTCCCCCCCCCACCCCCACCCACCTTCCAATCCTTTGCTCTGTGGTGTATGGCCTTCCAGCGGCTGGCGCATGTAGTTGCTGCTTGTGGTCAAACCTTGCCTCCTGTCCACTGGGGTCAAGGTCATGTCTTGTGCGCCTGTGTGTCCCCAAAGGTCAGCCTCTCTCCATCCTCTCCCAGCACCTGCCCTTCCCGCCTTAACCCCCAGGCACAGGGGCACCTTTGCACCTGTCACCACTCCATGATTCGTTCTTCCTCAAGACACCATGCGTGCTGCTCCCCTACCCGGAACGCTGACCCCTGCTGCAGCTCCTCTCCTTTCGTTTGTCTCTTCTTGCTCAGCTCCAGAGCCCCTTCCTCAGTAAACACGTCTTTTTTCTCTTTTTTTAGATTTATTTATTTATTTATTTATGTTAGCAAGTGGAAGGCAGGGAAAATGAGAGGGAGAGAAGCATTGATGTGTGGTTGCCTCTCGCATGCCCCGTACTGGGGGCCCGTCCCGGAACCCAGGCATGTGCCCTGATGGGAATAGGATCTGCAACCCTTTGGTTCCTAGGCCGGTGCTCAGTCCACTGAGCCACACCAGCCAGGGCAGGCAACCCCTCTTAACTCCCCTCTGTACCTCTGGCCGGAACAAGTCCCCATTCAGTCAGTCCTAACTCCTGAACTTGCCCTTCAGAACTATAGGTGTGTGCTCACCGCCCCTCCCCCACCAAGGAAGAATGAGATAACGATGCTCACGCAAGAGGGGCTCAGCGAACAGCTGCGAATGGGTCAATGAGTGAGTGAGTGCAGAGATCAGCCTGAATCTCCTCCTCCCCCTCCCCCTCCCATCTGTAGTCTGGGCTGGAAGGCAAAGGGGGCCATGTTAGTGAGGACAGCTGGCCGGCTTTCTGAGACCAGCTCTGCCATTAACTGGCCTTGGGCAAGTTCTCTCTCTCTCTGTAACAGGAGGTGTTTGGCTAGCTGAGCTATCTGTAACACTCTTTCAGAACAGCAGAGAGCCAGGTGTGCTTTCCCAAACACCAAACCACCGTTGGTCACCCCAAGTTTCAGGTTGTAGGAACACCTGTCAGTGGAGGAGATGCCGGTGCAGATAAGAAGTGGTGGCGCGCCCTCTGCTTGTGAAATGGTGAACTGCAGGAACCAAGCCCTGCAACGGACTGGCTCTGAGAACACGCTTGGCTTTTGAGACTCCTTGGGGCATCTCCTTAAAGCGCAGACTCCTGGACCCCCGCGGCGCCACCCCCACGATTCTGACTCAGGAAGCTTGGGGGGGGGAAGTCTGTGACTCTCCGCTTTTAGTTGGTTTCTGCTGATGCAGGACCCCAAGGACCTTTCAGTTTCCCAGACGCCTCTGTGGTGCAGAGGGCCGGTCCCCTCAGTCCAGTGACCGTGACTGTGGCCTTGGGAATAGCAGGGTCACAGTCACACACAGTCCCTCCCTCGGAGGTTCTCAGTCTATCAGCATAAACCAATTTTTTAAAAAGCTCAATCCATTTTGAGGGGGAAAAGCTGGGTTGTGTGGCCTTTGGCTGGCCGGCCAATAAGCTGAGGTTAAGTGGCCTCCTTTCTAATAATGACAGTCAAAAGTGGGGGTGGAGATCTTAGACCCTGGAACCAGAGACCCCCAGGTTGAAATCCCAGCTCTCCATTCACTAGCTGTGTTCTCAACAAGATGCTTCGTGTCTCTTTAATGGGGAGAAAATGTGCCTCTTAGCCTTCCTAAGATGAGAGAATGTGACTAAAGCACCCAATACAAGCCCTTGGCAAAAACTCAGCAGCCAGGAGCTGCTGTTGTTGTAGTTAGTATTGTTTTTCAACAGACCCTCGCCCTGGGTTTGTTCTGCACCAAGCAGGAAGAGTTACAGGGGGCGGGGAGGAAAATGAATGGAAAGCTGTTTGTGCCTTCAGAGAGCCAAGCCTAGTGGGGCGGTGAAACAGGACAGTTTGAAGTTTAGTTGCGAAGTGGCATGGGTCATAGCCACTGTCCAGCTGAGACCCTGAGTGAGAGCCACCCAGCTGAGCCCAGTCCCACCCGGCACTGTGAGAGGTAATGATGCTGAGTGACTGCTGCTGCCTTATGCCACGAAACACGAGTATGCCAGAGCCAGATAGAAAGTGATGAGGTAGAGACAGGGACGGAGGTCCCTGTGTACCCTGCCTGGGGCAATGCACTCAGTCTTATCTGTTTGTCTGCTTTCTTACTAAGGCCAGTTCCCAGTGCATCAGCCCCTGTGGCAGAGTCTGCCAGACCTGTGGCAGCCACAAAACCCAACCCCAGGCTGGTTGGTGCCATGTGGCTTTTCCTGCTAAAGATCTCCCCACAGTACCAAATGCAGGCCCCCAGGCTAGAGTGGAAAGCCCTCCATCATTAAAACGAGGGCAAGAAGACGTTGCGGGGGGGGGGGGGGGAGCGGCACTGTCTTGCTGTGCAGCTGCTGACCCCTCCCAGTCTTTGACACCAATACTGCCCATGCTCGGGCATAGCCCCTCTGTGTGCCATGACTCTGTGGAGGTGATTAAAAGTGGTCCTTGGGGGCAGGTCCTAACCCAAGGGTACTGGTGTCCTTACAAGAGCAGGAAGATTTGCGTGTAAATGCCAACAGAGGAAGGTGGTGGGAAGCCAGGGGAAGAAAACAACCATATACAGCAACCAAGGAGCAGCCTGGTACAGATTCCCCATTACGGTCCTTAGAAGGGACCAGGCCTGCTGACACCTTGACCTTGGACTTTCAGATGCTGGAACTGTGAGAAAATAAATGTTCATCCTTCTTTATTTCTTAAATTTATACCCAGTAGAGAGAGAGAGAGAGAGAAATACAGGCAGGGGTTCCCAGAAAGTCTAACCAGCCTGCCTCTGCTTTTTTCGATTTTTCCAGACACGCATCATGCCTCAGTAGGTGGCCCCCCCACCAACAATAGGGGTACACACGGTGCTGTGTGAGCGTCCCGTTGAAGGCCCTTGCTACGGTCCGAATGTCTGTGCCCCCACAAAATTCCTAGGTTGACATCCTGGCCCCCGAAGATGGTGGTGTTAGGGGCGGGGCCTTTGGGAGGCGCTAATGTCCTAAGAGTGGGGCCTCATAAGCGGGATAAGTGTCCTTGAAACTGAGGCCCCAGAGGACCCTAGCCCTGTCCCCACGTGAGAACATAAGGAGAAGTTGCCCGCTGTGAACCAGGAAGAGGGTGTCCCTGGAACGCAGCCTTGCTGGCACCCTGACCTCAGGCTCTCTATGAGAAATAAATGTCTGGTGACTGTAAGCCACCCCGTCTGTGGTCTCTGGTTGGAGCTGCCCAAAGGGACTGAGACACCCCTCGTTCTTGACAGGACCTGGCCCCTCCCTCCTCTTGGGAACTCTTCCCTCACCACTTCGAAATCCTCTTTCATGCTGGAGTGAGGCATTCGGGGGCTGGCTGCTACCTTCCCCAAAAAGTTTCCTCGGGACTCTCTTTGGTCTGGGACACCTATCGTCCCTGTGCCTCCATCCAAACCGAGGCTGGAAGGGCCTCATTGCTGACGTTCTGCCTGTGCATGTACCCATTTTTCTAAAGAGTGGAAGGAAATAAAAATTAAGTCTAGTTACGTCTGAACCACAGGTTTGCAAATGATTTTATTTTCTTCTTTAGACTGACTATTCCCAATGTTTTCATGGCAGCCATTGTTTTGTTGACAATGGAATAAAAAACAATGACAGTCCCCTTAAGGGCAATGTCCTGGCATCAGCTGGGGTCCAGGGAACCTGGAGAGGGTTGGTCGGGAGCGGTCAGGTGGGGAGCAGCTGAAGCAGTGCAAGTGTGCTGGCATTGGAGGCCACAGAGCTGCAAAGTGACAGAGAGAGGGTCCCGAGGGAGTGGGTTCATGACTATGGCGAGCTCAGGCTGCCCCTCGGAGCTGCGAAAAACAGCTCCCCCCCCACCCCCCAACGCTGCTCCGGGACCTCAATCCTGCCTCTGCAGCAGTCCCACCTGGAGACTTCATACCTTCACTGGCTTTTCTTCAGCATCTTCTCTAGGCCAAGCCTGTTCCGGTAGAGAGACAGATAGCACTGTGACACGGTCTGTTGCCTGCTTGGACCTCAGGGATGAGCAATGAGAAGCTCGTGGCCATCCTGGATGTGACCTGCAAGGTTTTCATAACCCTTGAGTGCCCCCCAGAGGCCTTAGGTTGAGGAGCAGCCAGGATCGAGCTGGGCGGGAGTGACCTCTGAGCTAGCGGCTGAGCCCAGCCTGCCCGCCACCCCCAGTGAAGATGGGCATCACCCCCATTCCTCCACACTCTCAGACAGTGACTCCCTTTAAAGATCTGAAGGTCATTTCCATCTTTCCTTCTATGAACTCCTTTTTGTGGGAGAAAATGGCGCAGGGATCACACGCACTCCGTGGAATTCAGATCTCCCGAAATTGCACAGGGCAGGGGAGACCAAAAGATGCTCTGTCAGGCCCACAGTGTAAAGAGGCTTGAAAACCTTCATTGAGCCATATTTACACATTTCGGGATCAATGACTGGTGTATGAACCGTTTGGAACACTACCATAGGAGAGCTCACGTTTTTGCCACACTTACTGTGGCCAACCCTTATTCTAAGCACGTTGTGGCCGTGAGTTTGCTGACTCCTCGTGACACCCATGAGATTTAGGGACAGCATTGCCCACAGCCTACAGGTCGGAACGCAGAGGCGAGCGAGCACAGCATCCACTGGCGGGGCCTGGCCCTCCAGCACAGCAGCAAGCCAGCGGGGAAGAAGGGAACAGCCCTGGGGCCTGACGTAGAATGGGGACACGTCAAGGATGCCACCCTGTCCCCTTCACCTCGGCCCTTCCAGTGAGTGATTGCTCCTGATCTGACAAACGAGGAAAGCGAGGTCCGGCGGGGCGGCAGGACCTGCCCCAGGCCGCACGGCTCAGACGTGGCAGAACCTGTCCGATTCCAAAGCCTCGCCTCTGTCCGGAGCGTCACGGGGGCAGGCGCCGGGGACCAAAGGGCAGTGGCTGTGTACCCGCAGCGGGGTCGGGCCACCAGTCCTGCCACTGCAGCTGAGCTCACCCTGAACCTGCGGCGCTGTTGCGTCAGCCTGAGTCACCGCGGGGGCCCAACTCAGGAAGCAAAGCCCCCAAACTGTGGGCTCTCGGAAAGGGAATCATTTGGTTTTGTGTTCATGAGATCAACACTCAACACCACCCTTCCTTCATTTTTTTGGTCAGGGAACGCCGCGGGGGTTCCTGTTGCCTGCCACCTCCACCCCCAACTCCAGGACTTGGGCCTCAGCAGCGAGTTAGGAGCTAGGGTGGAGCGGACCTTCTCTTGGGGGTGGGTGTGTCCATGCACAGAAAGAATGGTCCACGGTGCAAATCCTGGCTCAGAATCTGAGCTAACGACCTCTCTGGGCTTTAGTTTTCTCCTCTGTAAATGGGATAAGGATAGTACCCTGTGTGTGTGTGTGTGTGTGTGTGTGTGTGTGTGCGCGCGTGTGTGTGTGTGTGTGAGAGAGAGAGAGAGAGAGAGAGAAAGGCCGGGCAGGGGTGGGGGGAGGGAGAAGGAGAGAGAGAGAGGGAGAGGAAGAGAGAGACCTTTATCTGGCACATTAAGTTCCAGGCTGGCCCTGGTGTTGATGCATTTTTGTTCGGTGAACTTGGACATGCCCTTTGTTGACATAGGAATGTTCAAACCTGTAGGTAATTTTTATAAAAATCTGAGTCAAACAGGACCTGCCTGGAAGCGAGCTGTCAGCAGATTGAGATCAATGGGAGAGAGCCAGGCGGGGCTGGATTCCAGGCTGGTTAACACGACTGCGCTCTGGAGGCAGGGGCCCGGCTGCAGAGGGAGGGTCCGGGAAGACTCATTTCAAGGGCCCGTTGCCATGGCTGCACAGGTACAACAGACAGGCCTTGCTTAAGGCGAGACCATCCTTTTACTGAAGAAGCTGCATGTCTGGGCTGTGACTACCCACCAGGACCTGCCCATTTAGAAATGTATGGTCAGATCACCCTGTGAGATTACTTTCCATGGAAACCTTTTTGTTGCCTACGCCTTGAACTTCTTGGAGCCCAACAGCAGAGCTGGGATTTGGGCCCCATGCTGGCTGGGTCCAGGCCTGAGCTTGGACCTTCTCTGTGCTCTGCCCCGTTCAGGGTTCCCAGCCTGATCCTGCTCCTCACTGGTGCCCATTCCACTCAAGTTAAGGCCCCAAGTACTTGAGACACATTCATAAAAGTGAACTAAAGGAAGCTGGACCATCAAGGGCATCTCATTTGTGCCTCAATGTGACCAAGGGCAACATCACTCCCTGTGGTCCTTCCCCAAATGGCTTGAGGTGCAGCCGGATGTCACCCACCTACCCGGCTGCCACAGAATTGTCCAAGGAAGCTGAGGCTCACAGATTATTTGAGACAGAACAGCTCCAAGTTCCATAGTTCAGGGGGAAAATGTGTAAGTGGATTTCTGGCCCCAGGAGGGGGCTGGTCCCACCCCGTGCCACCCTTGCCCCGGGATGCCCTGTCTTTGAGGCCAGCACAGGACGTCTCAGTGGGTCCCATCACAGAACCCTGCCACTTAAAGCTGGAAGGCTCTGAAAAACCAGAGAGTCTGGGACTGCAAAGGAGGCCTTGGGCAGGATCCAGGCTCCAGGTGGGTCTTGTCTGGCTGCAGAGAGCTGAGTCTTTCCAGTTCCACATGCCCCCATTTGCCCCCACGTCACCTGGGAAGCAGCTTTGCTGCGTGAAGATCCTGGAGTTTGTTGCTTCTGGTCTGGTCCAACTCTTCATTTGCAGGAAGGGAGATGAAACTAGGGGAAAGGGGAGACAGAACCCGAGAGAGGGGACCAGACCCACTAAGGGGTTCGCCTGAGCCTCAGGGAGGAGCAAGTACCAGGCAAACTTCAATGCATAACAGAATCAAGAAGGGGTGAAGCCTCTTGGGGTCTCCAGGGAGGGAACAGGGAGTTCCTTTGGGTGGAGGGAGGCCAGCTTCCAGTGTGTTTTCTCTCTGTGCCAGGGCTGTGCTTCCCTTATGGGTCCGTTTATTAATAATTACCTAATTGGGAAGGTGGTAGGCAGTGCAGATAGAGGTTTCTTCCATCTCCCTGGGCTTGACAAACCCAAGTCATATTCCTGGGCAACCTCTAGAGCGGAGACATCTGCACGGGGACCACTCCAGGATCGACTGTGCCCACGTGAGTAACTCTCTGAGGGCCACCATGGAGACTCCCAAGGGAGGACCGGGGGACACTGGATATTCGGTGCCATGTTGACATGAGAACATCCAAGCCCGTAGAAAAATGTCATAAGAGTTTATGAGAATTTATTTGAGCCAAACAGACACCTGGAAGCAAGATTTCAACAGACTGCGAACAACGTTTCTGAGAACGACAGTGGGCAGCTTCTTTTGGGCAAGGCTAAGGCAAAGATAAACCTTTTCTGAAGAAGTTTTGTCCCCAGACAGGGCTGCCCACCACGACCTGCCGAGTTAGGAACTCATGGTAAAACCCCCTTACTTTCTGTCACTGGGCTTGTCAGTTGTATTAGAGCAGCTTTCTTTGCCCACAGCTAAAACTAGGAAAGTCCTGGGAAACCTGGGACAATTGGTCACCCTCCCTAGTGGTGACAAATCCTAAGGCTAAAAGGACCCCTACACATATGCACCAACCTCCTCACTGCCCCGGTGGGGCAACTAGTGCCCAGACCCCGAAACAGACCCCCACCAAGCGCTGCCCACAGCCTCCTAGTCCAGCTGCTGTGGGGAGTGCTGCCGAGGGAATTCTGGGTAACCTCACTGTAAACTATTTGAGAGTTGGGGGCAGGGGGAGAAGTCATTATGGATTGCTGGAAGGTCAAGTTGGGTGGTGGCGTACTGAGCCAGTGAACAGAGGGGTGCGATGTGTGTTTTCCAACGGCCGCATGGAAACCAAGAGTGGGGCCCGCTGGGGAGCTGCTTCGGGGGTCTGGTCTCGGGTCTGCCAGCTGTGGCCCGTGGGTCAAGTCTGGCTCACCGCCTCGTTTTGAAGTGCCCATGAGCTAAGAATAGAAGACACACAATATAAATATAAAAGTTGTAAATGGTTGGGAAAAATCAGAAGAAGGGCATTATTTTGTGATGCACCAAAAGGATACGGAACTCAGACTTCAGGGCCCGTAGGTCCACGTTCCCGTGATGCAGCCATGACCCTTGTGCACATCTGGTCTGTGGCCACTTGGCAGCTGGCACCACTGAGCTGAGGAGACACCACCATGATTGTGTGGCCCACGAAGCCGAGACGTTGGCTCTCTGGAGAAGTTTCCGGAGGCTTGCTCTGGGTGAAAGATGCCGGAGGCCCGGGTGAGGGTCAGGGCAGAGGAGGGCCGAGGAGCGGGAGGAAGCAGCTCTGTGGCGGGCCGCTGGGTCGAGGCAGAGCGGATGGAAGGCCAGGCAGCTGTTAGAGATGACGACTGTGTTTGGGGGCCGAGCACCAGATAACGGGAGAGCCTCCAGATGGGGCAGAGCAGATTTGGGGGTAGAAATCAAGCATCCTGTTTTGGACAGGTGGATCTCATTAGGAGAGGGAACCCTGTGACCTTGACCAAATCATTTGTCCAACACCTGTGGTCTCCTCATTATGGAGGAACAAGAATCCCAGGTCCTCTGACCTCCACCTGGGTAAGAGGATGGAACAAATGAGCATACTATCAGCATGTCATACAAATGAGCATGGCTTTGCAAACTGTAAAGCACACCATGGAGGTGTGTGGAGTAGACACTGAAATAGCCTTTGGCGATTGGCATCCTGGATGCAATGACTCACTGGACTAAGGTAAAAAAAACTCACATGGTAGAAGGCACCCCAGGTGGAGAGTCCAGAGACGTGTCCCATCTCACATATGAACCCCTGGGGGATTCACCACATCACTTGGGGGGCCTCTCTGATCAATGCCACGCAGAGCTCACAAAAGTGGGGAAGGAGATGGTAGATACCCGAAGTGTGCCGGAGAATAGTGCTGTCACCACACACGTGGAGGGTGCTGGGTGTTTGTTAGTCTGTCCCAAGTCCGTCTGCAGGAGTTGGTAGGGCCCTGCCCCCAGTCTGACTTCTCAGCAGTGTCGGGTGCTCTGTGGAGGGAATTTCCTGGATGCTCTCTTTCCTCCCGTAGACCTGAGATCGCAGAGGATGCACCTTGCCAACCACCTGCTCCTCCTCCTTGTTGGACTACTGGCCCTTTCTCACTATGGCCAAGGTCATACCGATGACCACCAACGGGAGGATCCAGGCACAGATGAGGGCTCCCCCAGCCTCAAGATCGCCCCGAGCAACACAGACTTTGCCCTCAGTTTCTACCACCTGGTAGCTTCCCAAAGCCCCAAGAGCAACATCTTCTTCTCCCCGGTGAGCATCTCTGCCGCCTATGCCATGATGTCCCTAGGGGCCCGCGCAGACACCTGGACCCAGATCCTCGAGGGTCTGGGCTTCAACCTCACGGAGGTGCCCGAGTCTGACATCCACCAGGGCTTCCAGCACCTGCTGCGCACGCTCAACCTCCCGGACGACAAGCTGGAAACGCACGTGGGCAGCGCCCTGTTCCTGGACCAGGACCTACAGGCCCTTCCAAGATTCCTTAACGACACCACGACCTTCTACGGGTCCAAAGTCTTTCACACCGACTTCCGCGACTCCGAGGGCACAAGCCAGCTTATCAACGACCACGTCAGCAAGGAGACTCGAGGGAAGATTGAAAACGTGGCCAGCGGGCTCACCTCGGAGGTCGTGATGGTGCTGGTGAATTACATTTACTTCAAAGGTAAGAGTCAGTGTATTGGCACATCCCGTTTCTTCTCTCTGCCACTAATTTATTGATGAATTACATATTTTTAATAAAAGAAAGTAGATGGATCGGGTCTGATTGACTCCAACACCCCTTAGAAGATCTGATGTGAGTGTCAGATATTTAAGATTGTGTAGTGTTGAGGTTCCCATCTCTTCATAGCTTTACACACACTTTCTTATTTATTCGCTTGAGAACAGACATTTATGCCTCATACGCCTCAAACTGCTAAATTTACACTGAAGCTCTGCCAGTTCCAACATGTAAACAGGGCAGGTGGTTTTCTTGAAGTAAGGATAGTAAGAGTTGCTGTTTCCAGGTTTTTTTTTGAGGGTTCAACGATGCCCCATGTTTGCACACGCCCTGGAAGGGGGCCTAAGGCGATCAGCAAGCTATAGCCCCCAGGCCAATCCGATGGGCCACCAGTTTCTGTCATAAAGTTGTGTTGGCACACAGCCATGCCCCTCATTTCTGTATTGCCCCTGGCTGCTTTCACACACACACACACACACACACACACACACACAAGCAATGGCTATAGAGAAAGAAGGACCTGCAAAGCCTAAAGTATTTACTTTCTGACCCTTCGCAAAGGATGTTTGCCTGACCCCTAATCACTATATACTTGCATACTCAAAAAATAATTACAGTAATTGTAATTACTCTAATGATAATGATGCTCATTTTGAAAACCTTTAAAAATACATATGAGTATAAAAAAGAAAGTAAAAATTGCCTACACCTCTATCACCCCGAGGCGACTCATGTTGACATTTTGGCATGATTCTTTCCAGTCTCTGGTTCGCACACATGTATTAACACAGTTGAAATCTCCGTGTGGGGAGAGTTTTGTACCATGCATGTCAGTCTGGGTGCCATTAGGCAAAGCCACCAGGAGCATGAAGGAAGTGGAGACAGGAATGAGACCTTGCATGCTCGTGGGAGAGGCTGGGACCTGAAGGTCTCGAGGAAGAGGGAGGTGGAGCGGGGGACACAGAAGTCAGCAGTGCAGGTGACAAGTTAGAGCTTCTCAGGAATCTATAGACCAGGCACAGCCAGCCACCAGAGGGGTCCCGTTTTGAGGGGGCTGGTGGAGAGACTCACCCTGGGCGATGGCTCGGGGGCCCTACGAGTCAGCAGGGCTGGAGTCGGGACAACAAACTTGGAGGCGATCGTGGACGAGTGGGGCCCACTGGGCTTCTCTGGGTCTGACCGTTGTCCAGTCCGCCCGTGAAGACCGTGGGTGAGAGGTGGCTGCCCACGGCTTCTCACCTGTAACCAACTCACAGCAGAGTCTGCAGAGATCAAGTTCTGGGAAAGAATCCCAGACGAACAACCCAGCCAAACTGGTCATCACTCGCATCGGGCACGAGGAATTTGCACACGCTGTTGAAAACTCTTCTTTAAAAAGGACGTTTGAAATTCTGCAATTGCTGTAAATTCATAGGAAGTTGCAAAAGCAGTACAGAGTGCTCCCATGTACCTTTCACCCAGAGTCCCCGGGCGACATCTTGCATAAGTGTAGGACAGCAGCAAAACCTGGGCATCGACATTGGTACAAGCTGCAGGCCTCGTTCGGGTTTTACTAGTTGTTTGCATGCACTCGTATGTGCGTGCGCGTGCATGAGCATGTGTGTGTGGTTTGATGCTCTGGAAAACTTTATTTAGAGCTCATGTTACTGGCTGCACAATATTATACTGACTCTGTTCCTTTTAAAACATGATTTAAATGTATTGCATACACCACTCCCCGACCCAAAGCTGTGGTCAGAAAAAATGAAGATTTCGGGTGCTCCCTTCCTGAGAGAGACCTAGTGCCGACTGGGTTAGTGGCCTTGGCATAGGAAAGGGGGGTTCTCCAGACAGAGAAGGGAGGCGGGCAGCGCTGCTCTCCGACATGTGCCAACGCTCTGGGGATGTCAGCGCGGCCCCGAGACCTCGAGGTAGGCCACTTTGAGAGCAATGGGACCATTGTGGCTCATCTTCAAAAATGCGGGGTACCTGGCAGAATCCAAACCAAAGCAGCTCAGGATCACGGCCAGTCAGATGACACCGAGAGACGAGAAAGTAGACGTAAGAAAAAACAGGTAAGCCACGCCCATGAAAAGGATGGCGAAGATGCCCCTTCTGCCTGCCATTAATCTAAATATTTAATGTAATCCCAATCAAAAGCCTAACAGGTTTTATTTTTCCTCTCTGGTGGCAGTTAACAAGCTGATTTTAAAAAGTGTGCGAGAGTCCAAGGGACCGAGAACAGCTAAGATGGGAAAAATTGCCTGCCTGAGAGCAACACTAGTTTTTACTCCACATTAATTCAGACCATGTGGTGCAAGTGGACCAATGGAACAGAGTAGAGCGAGGAGAGAAACGACCCCGTGAATATATATGGACATTTCATATTTGTCGAAGCTGCCATGAAGGAGCATTGGGGAAAGATGGATTTAAAAACAAAAAATTCCTACCGGGACAGTTAGGTACCCATACGGGAAAAGCTACGGTTCGGGGGCCCCCCCTTCCTGCCAATCATAAATACTTACTCCAGGTGGAATAAATGCAAAGGGGAAGGTTAAGTCTTCGAAAAGCTACTGCAGGAGAGCATCTGCGCCAGCGCGGGGTAGGGAAAACCTTCCCAACCAAGAGTTTTCCTAACGGAAGACCTCGCCCTAAAGGAAAACACCGATAGGCTTCACTGCGTTCAAGGGTTTCAATCACCAGCAACGGGAGTGAAAAGACCAGTCAACGAGGGAGGGACTGTGTGTGCAACGCCTGTGACCCACATGCAAGTGGTAGTACCCAGAAAGAACCCCCCACACCGCTGAGAAACAGCCCCATGGACACACGGGGTCCAGACAAAATGCACCGGCGCTGCACTGAACACAAAGGACATCTCGGTGGTCAGTAAACAGCGGAGAGGTTCCTCGGCCTCCTTTGTAGCCGAGAAAGTGCGTGTCAAAACCTCAGAGAGCTTGCGCTAGGCACATGTCAGGTGGGCCCAAAACAAGAAGCGAGCGGTGTTAGGGAGTTGGCGAGGACGCAGAACCCCCTGCTGGTGTCCTGCGCCAGCTCCCTGTTCTGACTCTCAGTGATCCCGCCGAGGTCCGTGCCCAGGCGCAGCGGGCGGTGAACCATCTAAACTGGGCTCACCGAGGAGGCCCAGGCAGAGGGAAGGGGAGGGTCTGGGTCTGCTTTGGGGAGCCGCTCCCCACACTGGCGGGCTGGCTTGCTAGTCCACAGCCTGCCTGCACCGTCTTTCCTTCTTCACTTCAGGTCTGTGGGAAAAACCATTTAGCCACACGAGGAACAACCCCCAAAACTTCTACGTGGATGAGAAGACAGTGGTCAAGGTGCCTATGATGTACCAAGACAAGCATCACCACTGGTACCTTCATGACAGACACCTGCCCTGCTCGGTGCTCAGGATGGACTACCAAGGCGACGCCAGGGCCCTTTTCATCCTTCCTGACAAAGGGAAAGTGAAGCAGGTGGAAGAGGTTTTGACGCCAGGGATGCTAACCAGGTGGAACAGCTTGCTCCAGCAGAGGTAACCTGGTGCCACCTGGCACTGAATGGGCGGTGCTGCCCTTCATTCAGGTGGACCCTTCTGGTCAGAGCCAGTGTCCGAAATAGGGGGTGGGCGCCAAATTCTGAAAGAGTTCTTATTTGCTCTGAGACTTTCCATGGGTTCCCTTAAATCATAAACTCACCTGTTGCGTCCAAAATATGATTTTGTCCTCCTCAGTGAAAGAGGAGCAGGCTAGGAGTTAAGAGTCCTAGTTTTAGCGGCAGCCCTTGAAGGTGCAAGCCTTGGGTGAAGTGACCCCAGACCTCGTTGGGTCCACTCCTGTACAATGGCTGGCTGGGGCATCAAGGGGCATGAGAAAAATCCAGTCTCCCACCCCAGCAAATAGCAAGGAAGTTCCCCATCACCCTGGAGCTAGGAGTGGGTGCAAAAGTCCCCTGCCACGTGTAAGGACTCCTCCCCCTGTGGCCGTCCGTGGGTGGGAAATTCCCCTGATTCCTGTGGCATAGGAATGTTGATCCAAGGAAACCATCTGATTGCAAAGGAGTGAAAACCACAGGGCCCAAAAGAGGCAAAGGTGAGACTGCCACAGTGGGAGGGAAGGCCCACGCACAGCAGTGCCCGGGGCGAAGGAGCCTGGCCTCAGGCCACGGGGGGCGCGGCGCTGGAGGACAGAGTGCGCAGTGGGTGCTGGCGGCGACACCCGGGTGGAGTGGGCCCAGCGGGCCCAGCTAGAGAGGGCAGCTCGGCCTGGCTGCCATCCGCAGCTCAGGTGTCAGTCCGGCGTCTGAACCCGGTGCCTCTTTCAGTTCTTTTTACAGGAAGCTCGAGTTGTATTTCCCCAAGTTCTCTATTTCTGGCTCCTACAACTTAGATGAGATTATGCCCCAGATGGGCATCCGGGACCTGTTTTCGAGGAAGGCTAACCTCTCCGGCATCACCACACAGCAAAACATGCTGGTGTCCAAGGTAAGTCCTCGGCGGCCCTGAGGCCTGGGGACCTCCAGGGGAACGCTTGCCCTTCAGGAGCTGTTAGGCCATGGGTGCTCCCCACCGCCACTGCATGGTCCCAGAGCCTGAGTCCGTTCAATCACCCTCAGGCATGCCCGAGCACGAACCAACCCACCACATGCTGCGGGTGGCGCTTGGTGCTGGGGACACAGTGTCCACTCAGTCCCTCTCCTCGGAAGCGCTCCCAGTCATGTTGGGGTGCCACTTCATCAAGCATGGCCATGGAGAGTGACAGATTCCATGCCAGAAACAGGAAGGATATAGATGAGGCTGGGTCGGGTGTGTGTATCGGACAGACTTGGACAAGAGAACGGGGTGATGACTTCAGCTAAGTAATACAAAAGTGCGCCAGTGGGTGGAGCCCCGGGTTTGACGGTTTGAACTCCTGTTCTGCCTCTTATGACATCAGAGAGTTACCTCATCTCTGAATGTGTTTTCCTCTTAGGGTGCTTTTGAACATCATAAAGAGCACCGGGGACATAGTAAGTGCTCAATTAATGATAGTTTTCATTACTGTATTAATAAGAGATCACTCAGCTCAACAAGCTACCCAGTGTAGAAATTTCTGCCAGGAGATCCCCAAGTTGGCTCTGCGTGCAACGACCACAGGATTGATCTCCAGGGACCTCGGGGTCCCCAGTCTTCCCTCAGCTCCTGCCCATGTTCTCTTGGAAGTAATGCTCGTAATTTGTCTCACAGAGTTTCCACAAGGCCATCCTGGAAGTGGACGAAGCTGGCACCCAGGCCTCAGCGGCCACCACATTCTATACCACCTTCCTTTCTGCCTCGCACAATCGCTACATCCTTCGGTTCAACCGGCCCTTCTTCGTGGTGATCTTCTCGCCCAGTACCCAGAGCATCCTCTTTCTGGGCAAGGTGGTCAACCCCATGGAACCATAGCCCGCCCAGAGCCGAGGCCAGGCACAGCTCCGCCTCTGGGCTGGGGGTGCAGAAGATGCCAAGAGTCCAGGCAGAAGCTGTGGTGACGGGAGGGACAGGGGTGGCTGATACCAAATGAGTGTGGACTGGACCCTTAGCTCCCCAGGGCTGGGCAGCCTCGGGCACGTCGTGTGATCTCTTTGAGCGAGTTTCCACCCTGGACAGTAGGAGGCACCCTCCCAGGGTGGTTGTGTGAATTAAACTGATGGCTGTGAGGAACCTGGTTTGGTGCCTCATCTGTAGCAAATGCTCAGTAAATGTGTGCCTTTCCCCTCCCTCTGGGGTTGGTCCCACACTCCCCTGGCATCCCTGGTCGCAGGCGCAAGGGTCAGGGACTCTGAGTTCCAGGAGGGTGGCCAGGTGTCTGTGGAAGAAGGAGGCAGAGTGGGTGCCTTGCTCCAGAGTGGGGCTCAGAAGGCCTGGCAGGGAGAACACCAACCGAGGAGCCACTGCAGCGACCTGGTCAGGAAGGCTGCCCCCATCTGTGACTGCAGAGGTGTGGCCAGTCTCTCTCCCAGAGCAGGTGACCGTGGTCCCAGGATGCTCCACAGGAGGAAGAGCGTGGCATCAGGGTCTGGAGGCCTGTTTTCTTATCCTGTTCTGCCAGCCATGGGCTCTGGGGCCTCAGGCAAATCTCTTCCCCTTTGGGGCCTCAGTTTCCCCATCTGAACCCCTCCCACAGAAGAAGGCAGGCCGAGAGCACCTGGCTGTGTTTGTGCCAGACCTCGGTAATTTCCGGCAAATAAATTTCTCCGGTCAAAGCCCCGCGGGTCATCTTGATGGCCAGCACATCAGAGACGGGAGGTGTCAACGTCACCGACCCGGCGTGTTCACTGGTGACTAGGGAGAACACGCTGAGAGCCACCTCCAGCACTGGCGACTGTTCAAGTCACAATTTCCAGGGATGGTGTGGCATGGTCTCCGGCCCAGATAATGCCACACCTTTTGGAACAGGTTCGTTGTGGGAATCCAATATCTACAGCAAGAGACAGAGCACTTTTTTATGGCATAAAGTGGAGAGAAGAAGGGGAGGACTGTGGGGTTCTCTTCTTCCCTGCCTCTGAAACACAGCCCTGAGCCAGACAGGACAGCTTCCAGAAATGTCAACACAGGGAAGATCCCCAGCGAGGCCATGGCTGAGCAGGACCATCCCCACACCAGCTCCGGCTGGGCTGCGTGGACAAAGCCCGGGAAATGCTTCTAGACCCCGGACCCTCCGAGGCTCAAAGGAAGGCTCACACCCACTTCGTCCCTCCCTCCAGGTTTATTGGCTGAAAAGCAAGAGCGCTGCTGGGAATCTCGGTCCCTTTCCTCCTGCACCTTCAGGGAAGTTGGATTCTGTTTTTTAACAACCAGACAAGAAATAAACCGAGGCAGACTCACTCCCAACTTTGCCCTACAGAGTCAGGTGGGAGGGTGGATCCAAGAATCTCAGAAGAGCCAGAAAGAAGCCACAGGCCTAGGGTTACTGTGGCAACGTCACTGCTGGGGTGAAGGAGGGGAGAAGAAAATAGGGGAGCAGCCACCCTATGTTCAGCCTTGAGAGGCTGCCTACTCACCCAGATTGGGCTTACCCCTCCCCTGTTCAGAAGCACCCAAGGCTCCGGGCTGCCTACAAGATGAAGTTCAGGTTCTTCTCTTGGAAGTCGCAGCCTCCCCGATCTACTTCCTGCCTGCTGCTCCCGCCCCTGGTACCCAGCGACTTCAGTCACGGAAAGTCCTGCTGCTCTCCCAGGGCACCCATAGCTTCTGCGCTCCCGGCCTTGGCTCCTGCAGGTCCCCATCACCCAGAATGCTCTTCCCTGTCTCTGGGAATCTGCATTCTGCCAGGATCTCCCATTAACGCCTCATCCCTTCCCTAAGGCAAACTGTCATCCCACACCTAAGCATGGAACGTGGCTGGCTGACATTCATCTCTGCCCCACGTGTCGGCCCAGATTAGACAGAACGCTTTGAAGACAGGGCCCTGTTCACCCAGCACCCAGCCCCAGCCCTGACTGTAGGGTCTGAGAAGGCTGAGGCCCAACCAATATTTGGTGAATGAATGAATGAATGAATGAGTGAGTGGGAAACGCTGTGTGCTGAGCAAGTTCCTGAGCTCTTTGCTCTGCATGGCCTCTGACAGGCCCCTGGAATTGATTGGGTAAATATTTAGTCCTGCTTCTCAGATTTCAAAATGCCCTTTTGGAACCTCAGACAAATAAATACATGAAAAGACTTTGTGCGGGACACCTTGTCCCCTAAAAGCAGGCCCTGGGCCTCCTTCTCTTCCTGTTTGTTGCTGTCCCACAGGGTCCTTTACATATGGGGCCCTGGCAATGCCACTGGGGAGGCACAGTTCTTCAGGACCGGAGTTTAGTGTTCAGAGGGGCCGTGTGTTTGTGACTTCAGAAGTTCTTGGCCAGTAGGAAGACACAGTTTTCCTGTCATTGGAATGGGAGGAAGAGGGGCCAGTGTGAGAGCTGTGAGCGTCCGCGGTGTGGCCTGGCAAACCCCAGATGCCAGTGGAGGGGGCGGAGCCTGCATGGCCCCCATCAGTGGGCAGGCGGAGACCCATCATGGGTTCATTCAGTTATTCATTTTCTCATTCAACCAATGGTTACTAGTGGGGTTGGCTACTCACCAGGAAGCTAGAGGGGGCCCCCCACTGGAGGGGAAGCACTTCAGTTTTGGAGGGAGACAGGGAGGGCAGCGGTCCCAGCGTCTCCACTCCCCCTGTGCTGGGGGCAGGCACTTGATGTTCTAGGATCTCACGTTCCCTCCCTGTAAGCGGGCACAGGTCCCCGCAGCCGCTGGTGTGGGTCCTGTTAGGGCGGTCGGTGCCGCGGGCTATGAAAGAATTCACAGAGAGAAGAAAGCGTACAGCTTTTATTCATTCTCCAAGAGAGGAGAGGGGCATGGTGTGGAGAGATACACCAGCACCGGAGAGTGGGGGCTTTGAGATTTCATTGGATCACAATTGGATTAAAAAGGGTGGGGTGCTGTGGTGTGGCCCCTGGGCTGTTGGGGTGTTGTCACAAGGCAGGAGTTTGTTCCGATGTTATCTTCCGCCTGTGGCTGCAGGGAGCAGGTAGTTCTGTTCTTGCTTCCAGCAATTTCCAGTCCTGGGGACAAGCTCAGAAGAGTAAAATGGCAGTCACGTTCAAGAAGGTCACAAGCCGGCTCGGCCAATGGTGCCACATAGCACATGGGGCTGGCTTTGTCCTTTCGGGTCCCCTGGAGATACAGACCTGGCTCTGACTGACTGGCGGACGAAGGTCAGAGAGCAGTCTAGTCCACCCCTGGCTGCCCAGGAAGGCGGGGTGCTCTTCTCTGAGAACAGGCCCATGGAGGACGAATAGCTGGCATGCTCTGAGCCCCCGCGATGAGCACAGCTCGGTGTCGAATGTTCCCAGGGTCATCAGGAGACCTCAGAGATCTGAGGATAGACCCTGGGTTTTGGAGCCAGAATGCCCAGATTCGAATCTGGACCCCTCAGATTACTGAGTATGTTAGTTTGTGAGGGTTGTTGTGACAAAGGACCACAAACTGAGAGATCTAACAAGTGGAAATGTATTGTCTCACAGTTCTGAAGGCCAGAAGTCCAAGGTCAAGGCATTGGCAGGGCTGTCCCTTCTGAGGCAGAGGGAAGACCTGCTCTAGGCCACTCCTTGAGCTCCTGGCAGTTTGCTGGAATGTTTAGCTTCTGTGGCTTGTAGATGTCTGCCTTCATCTCATGTGGCGTTCTCCTGAGTGCATGTCTCTGTCCTCATGTCCTCCTTTTATAAGGACACCGGTCCTATTGGATCAGGGGCCCACCCTGCTGTAGAACGACCTCATTTTAACTAATTCCATCTGCAGCCACCCCATTTCCAAATGAGTGACTTCTGAAGTCTTGGGGTTCAGACTTCACTTTGGGGGCCTCAGTTCCCTCACCTGTAAAGTGGAGATAGCAGTACCTACACATAACCGATGGGGGTGCTGCTCTTTGTTGCTCCTGATGTTGATGGAAAAATAAACCTACCTGGTCCATTGAATTCCCATATTCAGAGCCCTGGCCCATCCCACCCTCTCACCCTGGTTGTTAGGGACTGAATTATGTCCCCGCAAATTTGCATCTTGAAGCCTGAACCCCACAATGTGACTGTGTTTGGTGGCAGGGGCTTTAGGGAAGTAAATAAAGTTAAATGAGATTGTAAGGGTGGGGCCCTAATCCTACAGAACAGGTGTCCTTCTGAGAAGAACAGACACCCGAGCTTGTTTCCTTTTCGTCTCTCTCCCCGCCTACAACCCCCACCCCCAGGTGTGCACAGTGAGGCCACATAAGAACACAGCAGGAAGTTCCACCTGCAGCCTGGAAGGACAGGTCTCACCAGAAAGCAACCCTGACTTCACCTCAGTCTTGCACTCCTGGCCTCTGAGACTGTGAGACACGCGTTCCTCTGGGCAGGCCTGAAGGACAGAGTGAGAAAGGACATGCAGCCGGCGCAGTCCAGCCGCTCAATTTCCAATGTCAAGTGCGCTGCAGCGCGAGGAAACGGCTCCGTGGTTCTTTTCACTTGCCCAGGAACTTAAACTTGTAAGCTTTCCAGTCCTGTGTCGATTCCTGGGTCTGCATCAGATGTCCAGGCAAGACTCCGAGTGCCCCCTGAAGGGCTAAGGGAAGGAAGTTCCCAGTCCAGACCGCCAGATATCCAGGGGCCAGGCCACCGGTCATTCATAGCAGTTCAGAGGCTGATTATGTGGGATAGACTCTTCTCAAGGATGGACTTTTTGCTGCAAAAACTCTCAGCTTTTTTTTCTTCTTCAGAACACTCTGGGCATTGCCTAGTGTGCTTGCGGTTTGAAAGCCCCCAATACAACTTTACCATGTATTTCTAGCCAAAGCCGCCAGATGCTGGTTGAGTCCATCCCACCGGCACCCAGCCTGTGACGGTGGCCGTCCTAGCCACAGAGGACACCGTGCGCCGAGGAGCCCTCCAGCCTACCCCTGCTGGACTTCCCCATCCTCGGCCCCCATTCCTTCAGAAGCCTTTCTAAGTGCTGCGGGGAGTCCGGGGCTGCCACAGGCTGTCCCCAAGTTCTCAAGATGTTCTTTCAAGTGCAAGCACAGGACGTGGCCGTGAAGAGCACACACAGGCTGAGAGACGTCCTTCGGCATCTTGGTTAATCCCATCTTTCCCGAGCAGTTTTGTCTGAAGCACGTGCTGTGGTGTTGAACCAGTTTCCTGGGGCCACAGTAATGATGTATTTCTAGCCAAAGTGGCTCGAAAAGGCACAAATTTACTCTCTTGCGCCACTGGACCAACATCTGGAAATTGGCAGCAATTTCCTGGGCCCACAGTGGCACCCCCCTCCCCCCACATCATGTCGTGTTTTCTCCCGTTTCCACGGTCACATTGCCTTCTGACGCGATCTCCCACCTCTCTCTCATATGGACCCTTGTGGTTGCATTTGGGGCCCGCCTAGGTGATTCATGATAATCCCTTAATTTCAAGGCCCTTAATTTAATTAATTACACCTGCAGAGTCCCATCAGCTAGCACTTGCAGGGTTGGGGTACTGGGTGCCCACCTCCCAGCTCAGCGCAAGCACAGAGCAGGCCTCAGTGACCGGCGGTGGCTGTGTTTGTCTCTAGATTAAGGTGCAGCTCTGGGCCCACTTTGTTAGATTGTCGTAAGGATGAAAAGAGAAAACGGGCCAGAACGGGGAAGGAAGGGGAACATCTCCAAGGCTGTGAAGGGACCCAGTCTGCTGAGCACCAAGATCGCTTCTGCTGGGTAATACCCGGCCCCTTGGGCACCTTGGAGTAAAACAAGGGCTGAACCAGCATCAGCTTCTTGGAAATTCTCTTGAAAGTGTGGGGCTGAGTTCAGGAGCTCCTGTTTCAGGTAAGTAAGGGCGGTCCAGCTGAGGCCATGGAGATTGTAGAGACGGCCCTTTTCTAAATGAGCAGCGCTGGCCTTGAAGCTGGCGGCCTGGACACTGGGCCCCACTCCATCCCTCCTTTGATGCACAACTCCGAAAAGCCCCTTCATGCGTCTGAGTCTCCGTTCAGTTGCTGGGGCAATAAGGGGGGTGGGCTTGGTACAACGGTCACTTCATCTCAGTTACCGTGAGACTCTGAGTCCCTCTCATTTCCACCTGAATCTGGCCGGGGGGTCCCAGACTGCAGAAGCACGTAGTCTCATGTCCTGCTCCCCTAGACCGACAGTGAAGGAAACCAAAGTTTTGCCATCCTAAAGCTGCCTTTTGGGGTATTGATTTTAAGCTGCATATTAGATATCATCAATAAATCAACAAACAACAGTGTTGGGAGGTTGTGGAGGAAAGGAAACCCTGGTGCACTGTTGGTGGGATTGTAAATTGCTGCAGCCGCTTTGGAAAATGGTATGCGGTTCCCTCAAAAAACTTAAAAATGGAACTGCCTTATGATCTAGCAATTTCACTTCTGGGTATGTATTCGAAGAAATCTAAAACACTAATTTGAAAGAATATATATACCCCCATGTTCACTGCAGCATTATTTATAATAGCCAAGATGTGGAAACAACCCAAGGGTCCATCAATAGACAAGTGGATGAAAAGGCTGTGGTATGTATATGCAATGGAATATTACTTGGCCCTAAAAAAAGAATGAAAGCTGACCATCTGCAACAGCATGGATGGACCTAGAGGGTAGTGTGCTAAGTGAAATAAGTCGGTTAGGAAAAGACAAAGACCATATGATTTCACTTACAGGCAA
Organism: Micronycteris hirsuta; assembly: GCA_004026765.1. Classification (NCBI taxonomy): domain Eukaryota; kingdom Metazoa; phylum Chordata; class Mammalia; order Chiroptera; family Phyllostomidae; genus Micronycteris; species Micronycteris hirsuta. Next base: position 27,287 of record PVJI01012097.1, on the reverse strand, counting down.
AATCTAAAGAACAATTATAAACAAACAAAACAGACACATTGTCATAGAAGCAGAGAACACATTGATGGTTTCCAAACGGGGGGGCGGTGAAAAAGGTGAAGGGACTGAGAGGTACAGGTGGCAGTTACAGAGCAGTCACGGGGATGTGAGGTCAGCACAGGGAATGCAGTGGGTGACATCGTGACGGCTGTGCTTGGTGCCAGGCGGGCACTGCAAATACTGGGGGACTCTGTGACATGTATGATTGTCTGAGCACTGTACACCTGACACAAATACAAAATAATTTAAAAAGAAAGAAAGAAACCAGACTCAGGAAGAATCTTTGACCCTTCTCCCCCTTCCTGCCCGAGAGATTCAGACAGAGAAACCTGCTTCTGGAAGGAGACCTTAGGGCAGTGCCTTCGCCCAGTTTGAATTGAGTGTGGAAAGCGGGGGCTTCAGGCAGGGCCTGTGAGCTGGATACCCCCCGCGGCCCGTGGTTCCTGCGCCGTTGTCCACGCTTACTTCTGAAATCGAATGTCCCTGCCACCTTTGTCCATAATGCCACCTGTACCCAGTGTTGCCCCAGGGTCTTTGGGATCTTCATGCTTATATGAATTCCCCATGCACGTGTGTTAAAACTTAAGTTTCTCCTGTTAGTCCGGGAAAGGTCTCCCTTTCCCTGTGTCAGGAAGGCTGGCAGCTGGCTGTCTATCTAGCCCCTTCTCCCAAGAGTTCCTGGGCCTTTGTGGGCAAATGGGGGTGGGCGTGGGGTGTCGCCAAAAAGGCTGAAGCCACCCCCTTAAATGCCACCTTCAGCTAAAGACAGAAGATGTTGGGATGTGGGGAGTCCCTTACGGGTGTTGACTGGGAAAAGCACAGCAGGCAAAGCTGACGTTGTTCCGCAGTGGGAAGACCACGCCTTCCCCATTGATGGTGGAGGCCGGCCGGGTGCCCCCACAAGTGGAGGTTTCCCTCTCAAAGGTAGATGTCCTTTTTTACCGTAGGTAATTAGTCATTAATAGGAAAGAGAGCAAAGGGAGTGAGACATCGAGCTTAATGAACTGGGGAGCAGGAGCCTGTTTGCTTCGCTGGGAGGCTGCAGCTTCACACCCAGGGAGTCGTGGCATCCCTCTGCCGGGGGGTTCGCCCTCCCCACTCCCTGCCACCTGTACTCCACTGCCCAGGGTCGGGGCGGGGGGCAGGGGGAGGCGAGCACACGGGAGAGAAGTCAAAATGGTGCAGGGGGAGGAGCTTGGCCACAGAGGCCTGCCAGTCTAACTAGAGGGTGGAGTATCAAAGCCCACAAAAGCTTGGAAAGTTGATTGGTTATTTTAAAGATTTTATTTTTATTTATTTTTAGAGAGAGGGGAAGGGAGGGAGACAAAGAGGGAGAGAAACAGCAATGTATGGTTGCCTCTCACATGGCCCTCACAGGGACCTGGCCTGCAACCTAGGCATGTGCCCTGACTGGGAATCGAACCGGGACCTTTTGGTTGCCAGCCCGCGCTCAATCCACTGAGCTACACCAGCCAGGGCCTGATTGGTTATTTTAAAAAGCCCCTGGTCCATCCCAAATTCAACCTAATATAATCCCAGGGGAACAAAGAAGCTCGCCTTCCCCTCTCTCTATCTCTCAGTGACCCGTACTTGTCCTGTTTGTTCTTGCCTTGTCTCTCAGCCGGGAATAAATACATCCGTGTGTGTCCACTGGCTTTGCGTCTGCAAAAGGCAGCGTGGGCTCCCAAAGGGCTCGGCTTTAACAGGAAGCAGAGACTCAGGACACTGGCTTTTGCTGTGGCCTCGCTGAGGACAGGGTTGGACTTTTTCCATGGAGGCGGAACGCTGGAAACCCAGGGGCAGATTTCTACCTGAGTAAACCTCGCCACACCACGGTCTCCCGCGCTTGGGTCCGTGAAAGACTGAAGATCCTGTGCAAGAGTCCCACCAGCAACACTTTTACAAACCAGGTTTCAGAGCTTCTCCCCTGCGGGCTGTTTCTTAAAATTAGCCAAACTAAAACAATCAATGTCCCCAAAGAGGCATATTTGGGGGTGACAAGCTCTGCTCCCCTACAGGGACGTGCAGGGCTGTGGGTGGTGACCCAGGCCAGAGCTCAGGTGGCTTTGCCAGAAACCAGACTGCTGGCTGGAGGCCTGCGGGGCAGGACAGGGCAGGGCCGGTGGGCGGGGCCAGGGTGGGGCGGAGTCCTGCCCGGCTACTGGGCAGTGACAAGTGCTGGCTCCAGTCCAGCCAGCTCTCCGCACGGTCCAGAGTCCACAGCCTGTCTCCTCCACTGTGCGCACCCTCGGCCCGGGGACAGAGTAAGTACAGGCACTGCACACCGAGGGCCTGAGGGGCGTCAAGAAACGGACTCTGGAGGTAGGGCGTTCAGAGGGCGCAAACGCGTTGGAGGGGTCCCAGAGTGAGCAGGAAAAGCTCCCCACGGTGCTGGGGAAGGACTCGGGCCTCTCAGGCAGCAGGGGTGACCTTGGGCGCCACAGGAAATCTGGCTGAGCCTCAGTTTCTTTCCAGGTACGATGCAATCTAGTAGACCATCTGGATGGGTGACGTGACAATTACGAGGATGGCTGTCCCCCAGGTGTGCTTTTTATCCCAGGGCACATCTGGCCATGCCTGGAGATGTTTAGTTGTCACACCCAGGGGTGGGGGGTGGTGGCTGCTGTCGGCATCCAGTGAGCGGGGACCAGCGAGGCTGCTCAACACCCTACAATGCAGGGACAGCAACCCCCCGCCCCCACCCCTACAATGAAGAATGACTTGGCTCCAAAACAAGCCACCAGGGCTGAGGCTGAGAGACCCTGTAGTCAGGCGGTGGGGACTCGAGTTGGGTGCACAGGAGGTGATCGGCAAATCCGAGCTTGTTTTCTGTGCCTGGAGTCTCCAACCTTTAGAAAGCAGGAGAAACAATCAAATGTCATCTGGTTCCCTGTGATAAGGCCGCTCTGCCGGGAGGCTGCCACCCAGTGCAGCCCAGCCAGCTCTCCAGAGGCTTCGTGGGTTAAGTAAACAAAGCAGAGGCATCCGGTGAGAGGAACTTTCAGTTGCTCTAAGGATGGGGCTGTTGGTGAGAAATGCCACAGTAAAAGGGGAAGCGCTCCCCTGGGCGGGAGGGAACTTTGGGGGGTGATGGGTGGCGGTGGTGACGGGTAGTGATGGTTTTGCGGATGTACGCTTCTCACTGACCTCAGCAAGCTGCACACATTAAAGATGTAAGGGAGCCTTTTGGTAGACTGGGAAGACATGAGGTGGTTTTGAAAAAGATAAAAAAGAAAGGAAATGGGAGCAGAGCAGTGGTGGGGGAGTTATTCAAGGTTGCCTGGCAAGCAAGCCCCAAGGCCACTACAGCTCAGCTCCAGATGCCCAGCCTGACTGAGTTTTGCCACTTGCGGTGTTTGGGGTGTGGCCTGACACCTCTGAATTGCAGAGAACGAGATGGGTTCATTCATTCACTCACTCATTCATTCGTGGCACGGAGGAGCCTCCACACCAGCTCTTGCATGCTGTGAGCGCATCTGCTAGTGGCAGGGACCGGCAGGAACAAAAGAGGCCAGCCCTGGATGCACGTCCAATCGCACTTACCTTGTCGCCTGAGACGAGAGAAGCAGTGCAGAGGCCCGCCGTCTCTGTCTCCGGGAAGCCGGCCCTGGTGAGACAGGCGGAGAGAGGTCTCCTTCAGAGCGCAGAATGCGCAAGGGCCAGGGCTGGGACGGGCTGGCTGTGTCCGAGGAAGTAAATAAAGAAGTGTGTCCAGAGGACACATGCATCCGAGCGCAGAGCAGGTCAAGCTGAGGCTGGGGAGAGCCGGGCAGAGCCAGGCTGCGTGGGCCACCGCACAGATTGGAGTTAAATTTTACCCCAAATGAATGGGCAGCAACGACGCTCTTAGGCAGGGGAGTATGGTGACCTTGGCTGTGACAGAAGGAGATTCCGATGCCTTGTAGAACGGCTGGTGGGAATAGAAGAAGTGGGGTGGGCCAGGTAAGAAATGGAAGGGGCTTTCATTAAGACGGTGGCAGGGACAATGGGAGAAGCAGGCAGATTTAAGGCACCTTCCGGAGCTGGAAACTGACGAGGCTTGCTGATGGTCTGCAGATGGGAGGGAGGTTTTCAAAGTCCCCAGGGTCACTGCTCTGGGGAAGCTCTGCGCCCTGGGGTCTTTAGGACACAAGGGAAGCTGGGATTCTGTCCTTCCCAGTCTGCCTGGAATCTGGGGTCCATCACCTTCTGTAATTAGCAGATCACAGGTGGTCTCTTCTCGGTCCAATATCACCCACAGCTGAGGCCAAAACGGACCTGGGTGGGAACTTTTTGCCTACCACTTGGAATAAAAGCCGGCAGATTTGGGGGCCGTGGGTGGTAGGGGATTGGTGGGTGAACTGCCCAGGGTCTGCCCACCTCCAGCTGCCTCAGGTCACTATGGCCTGGGATGTCACAGGCCTGGGATGTCACAGGAGCTTGGCTACTCTGCTGTCTTCCCTCTGACCTGCAGAGGCATTCCTGCAGACACACCGGCATCGGGCGCCCAGGAGAAAGTCAGCCAGGCCTGGCTCTGCCAGCGCTACAGGTGCCGGCCCCCTGAGTGACAGGCTCATGGGGCCAGGAGCAGGCTCACCCCCGACTCGAAGCTGGAACAAAGCTATCAGAGCTGCAGATTTCCACCAGAGGCCCAGAAGTGTGACAGCAAAGCCTGGGCTCTGAAGCTAGGAAACTGCAATGAGTCCCCTGAGAATTCCCCGTTCTGGGGAAGGGACCTCCCTGACCCTCTGTTTCCTCTTCTGTACAATTTGATCATGCTACCAGCTCACGCTGTTGTAGAGGACTGTAAATGAGCTACTACAGGTGAGCAGCCGGGGAGAGACCTGGAGGTACGCCCCAGGAGCTACAGGAGCAAGGACATGTGTTGGGTGTCATCCTTGGGGCCATGAGGGGACAAGTCAGAAGGATCTGAATTGTAAAATCAGTGCCATCAGTCCCTGGCTGGGACCAGCCTGTCCATTTTGCTGGGCCTCAGTTTATTCACCTGTAAAATGAGGTTAACAATGCTTACTTTTGGTGAAGATTTGGTACAGTAATATTTATAGAATGTCTTAATAAGTTCTGGATAGGTAGTGGCTTTAGTCAAAGAAAGAGCATGGACCCAAATAGGGCGAGATGTCGAGGACCCCAACCTGCAGCCAGGGGAGTCTGAGTGAGGCGGGGCCTCTCCAAGGAGGCCCTGCTCTTCAGGGAGACCCAGTGGGCACTGGTAGAAGTGCTTGGGGGGTGGGGACAGTGGTGGGGAGGAGGGCTACTGGCTGCCACAGTGACAGACCTCCAGCTGCTTAGGAACGAACTCAGGCCAGAGATGGGGCAGGCCTGGCCCAAGGTCACCAGATGGGAGGGCGGGAGGATGAGAAGCCAGAACATTCACTCCCACTCCATCCAAGCAGGAAACTCCCTCTGCATCTGTAGTTTTTCTTTGAAAGCCTTCCTTTTGGAGTGCTGACCAGCTCAGTGCTAATCAGCAGAGGTGGGGGTGTTGAGCTCAACTGTTTCTTCAGCAGCAACCTGCTACATTGATCATTCCCACACTTGGCAGGTGGGGAGGCCACCCTTGGGAAGGGACAGGGAGTGTTAGCATGGGAAGGCCAGACCATGTTTCAGAATTATCTGCAGATTAAGGGTTGTCCTTGCCCAGAATGCCTGGAATATAAAACCGGGATGCTGTGACGCAGCAATGGAGGACTGGGGGTCTGGGGAGGAGGAAGCAGGGATCCGGGAAGGAGTATTAGGGGTCTGGGGAAGCCAAATAGTAAGGCATTTTAGAGTGAGGGCTTAAAAAGTCATAACTGGGTCTAAGCCCAAGCTTCGCCACTGTTAGCAAGGGACTCAACCTCTCTGAACCTCGGATTGCCCATCTGTAAAATGGGGCTGGTGGTAGACCTCGGCTCCACACCCCTCTGTGGGCGGGCATGAGGCCGAAGGAGTTGATATGTGTGAGGACCACGTGGCTTCTCACTGTGGGTGCAGGCCTTGTGCCTGGCCCCCCACGGGGTGCTGATTGAACTCTGGAGGTTCTTCAAACAGCATTCTACATTTGCCTCCTTTGTGAGCTCAGACACAGTTTGGAGGCCAGGGCCTGTCCGTGTGACCTGTTAACTCAAAAGTTTGGCTCAAAGACAGGACAGCAACCCAGTTTGGCCTGACTCGCAAGCTCATTGGATTTCTATGCCCCCCACCACTTTCCTCTCTCCACCCCTCATCTTCACCCGCAGGGGGCCATTCTGCAGGTGAAGTCCACTGCAGCTGTTGGGGCCCTTTGGAGTTTGGTTTTGCATGGGTCACATGACTCTGGCAGCGCTCACCCTGGGGCTGGGGGCCTGATGGCGTGGTGTCCATGGGTGGGTGGGGGTGGGATCCTAGCTGAAGGGAATTTACCTGCAGGAGTTAGTCAGACCCATGGCAACTCGGGAACCATCTGCTCAACCACTGCCAGGCTCACGTGAGAGTGTATGTGTGAAAGCATGTCCCCCGCAGCCTCGCTGAGGCAACGGGGTCTCAGGCGGGACTCTGGCCAGACGCTGCCACGCCAACAGCTCACACTCCTAGAGCACCAGGCCTGTGCCGGGGCCTCACTTCTGTGCGCTCACTCCAGGGAAAGGGGACTGACTGGCATCCATGTGCACGCTGATGGCTCTCAGGAGCCTGGCACTTGGGCAGTCACATAGTAGGTGCTCATGAAATCGCTGTGGCACAAACAAATCCAGGCGTGCTGCGAGCCCCATGGGGGAAGGCTGGCCTGAAGAGAACCAGGAGGCCTTGCGCATGCCGTGCCCGGGACAAAGTGAGGGTTGGAGGTCACGTGTGGAAGCAGGCTGCTACCTCCCCAGGAGCCTCAGAGACACCAACCGGGCAGAACACGGGAGAACTCTCCACCCCCATGTCCCCTCACCCTGTGGTGTGTCCCTTGATGTGAATGACAGGGGGTGAGTCTTGCCCTGGTGGCCAGGCCCCACCTCGGCTCCACACCCCTCTGCCTTCTTCCTCTCCCTACTGAGTCCTCCCTGGCACTGCGCCTCGGGCGGGGATGGTTCTCTGGGAGGCCAGCCTTGCACACCTCCACCCCGTCTCTTCTCCGAGAAGCCCCGCTGGCTGCACAGCCTCCTGAGCGCTTCTTCCCACTCTCCTTCCAGAGCCAGAGGCAGCGCCATGCAGCTGTGCCTCCTCTTCTGCCTGGTGCTGCTCAGCCTGCAGGTGGATGGCCTTCCCCGCCGCCACCACACCTGGAGGACGAAGAAGAGAATCAGGGAGCTGCCCGTCGTCAGCACGGTGGCCCCTGGGAACCAGAACTTCACCTTCAACCTCTACAGGGCTTTGGCGGCAGCCAGCCCCAACCAGAACATCTTCTTCTCTCCTCTGAGCATCTCCACGACCCTGGCCCTGATCTCCCTGGGGACCCAGTCCAACACAAAGGCACAGATCTTGGAGGGCCTGGGCCTCACCGTCCAGGGGGGCCCGGAGGAGGAGGAGGCGCTCCACAGAGGCTTCCACCAGCTGCTGCAGGCGCTCCGCCAGCCCAGAGAGGACCTCCAGCTGGGCCTCGGCACCGCCCTCTTCGTCCTGCCCACAGTGTACATCCAGGACACCTTCCTGAGCGCCGCAAGGACCCTGTACCTGGCAGACACCTTTCCCACCAACTTCAGGGACCCTGAAGCGGCCCAGAAGCAGATCAATGATTATGTGGCCAAGCAGACGAAAGGCAAGATTGTGGACTTGGTTAAGGACCTCGACAGCTCTGAGATCATGGTTATGGTGAATTACATTTTCTTTAAAGGTAAGACCCTTGGGCTCGAACCTGAACTTCTTACTTTTCAGCTGCTTTTGTTAAAAGAAGACCCAATTCCTGCACACAGGAAGGCGTGGGAGTAGGTTTAGTCTTTTCTGGTGATAGAGTGAAGTCAACAGCAGCTGCGGGCAAAGAGGGTGCCTTCTTACTGTGTAAGCGGGTGTTCATAACCTTGGTGCAGTTTTCTCTGCTGGGGAAGAGCTGCTTCCTGTCTTTGGGCCCCCGGGGACACCTGAAGTCACCGCTTGCACACGGGTTCTCCGGCATGTGTTGCTCATGGCTACTGGGGCACATGGCTACTGACACCGTGGCCACTCGGGGCAGGACTTTGGGCCTTAGCAGGGACTTCATGGGCATTTCTCAGGCCACTCCCTTGCCCCAGGCCCTCCCCATCCCAGGGGCTATTTCCTCAGCCAGGAAATCCCCGGTCAGGAGCCCGTTCCTCTGAAAAGTGTATCATCCCCTTCTTTAGCTTCCTGCCATTTCTTATAAATGTCCCCCCCATCTCAGCTGTCACTTCTGCTTCCAAAGCAGTGACTCAGCCGGTGCACCGCAAGAATTCTTAAAACGTGCTGTACCTGACTATTCGGTCAGGGGCACTGACCTCTTTTCTTTTGGATTGTCAAGTTTCTTAAAAAATGACAACAGCCAACACAACAATGGCTGTCCAGTGTGAATGAATCAAAATGATACCTTTTTACTTGTCAAGATCTACAGAAAACTATTCCTTGGAGTGCCGCAGAGTGTTAGTGATTAGTTTGTGTGTGCCGTGAGAGGAAAAGGGTTGAAAATGGCTGTGCTGACGGCTGAGCCCCTCAGTGCTCCCTGCGGGGCCTGGCTGAGGGTGGGAGGGAGTAGAGGAAGAAGGGAGAGGAGGAGAGGGAAGGGGAGGGAGGGGTGGGGAGAAGAGAAGGGAGAGAGAAAGAGAGAGAGGGAGAAAAATAGTGAAATGTTAACCGCCCACCCCTCTTCCGGCGGTCACATAGTGAGTATCAGGCTCCGATCCCAAGATTCCTTGTGCCCAGCCCGGGGCTGTTCCCTTACACCAGGCCAGGGAGCACAGGTGTGAAACAAGCTAGTGGGGCATTGGGGTGGGATCTATGTCTGATAACTACGAAGGAGGTGGAAATAATCACTTGTATCACTCTGATCAAAAAGTCCCACAGGAAGAGACCAAGCAGGACGCATAACTGAAGATTCCCCAGTAGGAAAAATCACGTATGTTCATGAACTTGACTAACCTCCCAAACTGAGATCGAAGTCCAGTACTGGGAAAAGAGTGAAAAACAGTCTAATGCACCCAGATATAGCATAGCTTTATCGGCCGTCCATATTTTTTACCTTCCCCACATGAATACTTGGCCTTCGATTCTATCAGAGAATCAAACAAACATGCGGGGTTCAGGGTCTCTGAAGTCATGAAAACCAAGTTCCTTGTCTTGCAAATGTCACAGACGCCCCACAAAACGTTCAAGCAGGTGCCCCCCAAATTCTAAAGGGTCCAAGCGGTTCCGTGGTCGCCACTACTGATGAGAGCGCTCGAAAGAGAATGATCTTTGTTGAGTAGGGCTGCTGTCTCCGCTTTTCTCATTGGCAGCTGAGAATTTCTCATTTCTTGTCTGTGTTTACTTTTATCTTTAGCTAAGTGGGAGACAAGCTTTGACCACAAAAGCACCCAGAAGCAGGACTTCCACGTGACCTCAGAGACGGTGGTGCAGGTGCCCATGATGAGGCGCGAGGATGAGTATTCCTACCTCCTGGACCGCAACCTCTACTGCAGGGTGGTGGGCGTCCCCTACCAAGGAAACGCCACTGCGCTCTTCATCCTCCCCAACGAGGGCAGGATGGAGCAGGTGGAGGCTGGGCTGAACCAGGAGACACTGAGGAAGTGGCTCAAGAAGCTCACAAAGAGGTATTCGCAGACCATGCTGGAACCCTACAGACCCCCAGCGAGACACATGTCCCCGAGGGCCGCACAGCTGTGGTGGGAAGGGCTAACCTAGCCCAGGAGCTGCCTCCCAGCACAGAGGCATCAGCTGAAGTCCCAGAGCCCCTGGGCCTGGCCCGGCTGCAGGGAGTGGGGCTGGAGGCGCCCTCAGAGTGTGCCGTGGCCTCAGGAGGCCCAGGTCCAAGTCCAGAGAGAGATGGGTTCTACTCTAGGCAGGGGATGGGGGGTCATTAGGAAGCTGAGGGGAGATGATAGGAATATGAGCAATGACCCAATGCTCTAGAAGAGTCTAAGACAGGTCTTCTTTTTTTAGAAAGCTCCAGCTTTACCTTCCCAAGTTCTCCATAGAGGGCTCCTATCAGCTGGAGAAAGTCCTCCCCAAGCTAGGGATCAGGGACATCTTCACCTCGCAAGCTGACCTGACGGGATTTACCAACCACTCTAACATCCAGGTGTCTGAGGTGAGCCCACAAGCTCCTAAGCACTTGCTTTCAGAGATAGTCACTCTGTTCTGTTCTGTTCCATTCTATTCTATTCCACTCCATTCCATTCTGTCCTATCCAATTTTATCCTATCCTATTCTGTTCCACTCTATTCTATTCTAATTTGTTCTGTTCTATTCTATTCTATTCTATTCTATTCTATTCTATTCTATTCTATTCTAATCTAATCTATTCCATTCCACATTCCGTATTCTTTCTCTTTCTCCTGTTATTCTTCAAAATGCAAAGGTTCCTCTTTGTGTCTTATATCCTTTGTGCAATGAGAAGTCATATCTAGCAGTGTCTTGGGGGAAGGAGTCCTGTATTAAGCAATCAAAACTAAAAATCAGGTAGTAACTTCTTCACTCGATAGCTGTGTGACCTCCAACAATGCTTTGACCTGTCTGAGCCTCCTTTTGTTCTGTAAAATCGGAGCGTCACCCCATCGCTGTGAGAGCCATGCGGATTCAATGACAGAGACACGTGCACCTGTGCCTGGTGCACAGCAGCTGCACAGTTCCATCGTTCCCCACCTGCTGCGAGGCTCAGCTGCACAGAGACCTTGACGGTGACGCCACGGGCAGAAGGTTTGCCATTTCCTGCGACGGCATTCCCCAGCCCCTGGTGATTTGGTGGCGTCTGGTGTCCCCCCTGCAGATGGTGCACAAAGCCATGGTGGAGGTGGACGAGTCGGGAACCAAAGCAGCTGCAGCCACGGCGATGGTATTTGCATTCCGGTCGGCCCGCATAAGCGCTCAGGTGGTAGCGTTCAACAGGCCCTTCCTCATAGCGATTGTGGAGAACACTGAGAATGTCCTCTTCCTGGGCAGAGTGGCCCACCCCTGAGGCGGGGGTTTCTCCCAACAAGCCCCAGGCCTCCGCAGGGGGAGAAGTGGGTGCACTCTGGCCTTCGACCTGCTGAGAGCTAATGATTCACACAGCGGTAGTTGACTAACTGGACTTTCGCAAAGAATAACAGTAACCTTGGTACACTGACGATTGCTTCTTTTCACCCAACTGCAAGGCACAGGTGCCGTGAAGAGCGCTGGAGAACCTCTGGTCTTGCCCTCACCCTTCGTCAGTGGAGATGAGCTCTGAGCCCAGAGAGTTTGCTTGGCTTACCCAAGGTCACATAGCATGTTAGTGGTGGAAAGGAGCCCGCAGCCCGGGCCCCTGGTCCCCAGCCCAGTGCCAAACAAAGCTCTGTAGGAAGGCTGTCCCAGTAGACACTTCCGCCAGGACATGGACGTCCAAGCCTCGTCCCCCACTCACCAGCAACACCAGCTGTCCATGTCTTATGGTTTCGAAAGAGCACCGGGGTAGGAGTCCAGGATGGGGCTTCTGTCCCAGCCAAACAGCTGAGTGACACTGGGGTGATTCTGTCCCTCTCTGGACTCTGGTTTCTCCACGTATACATTGAAGGATCAGGTCGAGGCTGGAAGGACCCTTGAAACCAGACAAGAAGGCTGAGGTGTTATTGCCAATCCCAGTTGATGTCAATACGTTCAAGTGCCGCTCAGCCTTTCGGAAAGGCAAGTGGACAGCGAGGTGCACACGGCCCGTCCCAGGACTGTGCCGGCCTGTGGATGAAGTTACAGTCTCATGGGCTCGGGTGGTGGGGGGGGACTGGAGGCCTGTTGCAAATAGTAGAGCATCATTTGAAGATACTGCTGAACTTTAGAGTTGGCCATAACAATAAAGCATTTTGCAAGCACTGGCTGTGGTTGTCCTTAAGGAAGTGGTTCTGGGAATGGTGACATTGATAGCTGACCATGTTCCAGGCTAGGTGCTAGACACTTCACCCAGATAGTGGTATTGCCCTGCACAAGATCCTCTAGGGAGTAGGCGCTATTATCCCCATTTTACTGACGGGGAAGCTGAGGCTTAAAGAGAGTGGGTGGCTTATGCAGTCACATAGCTCCTAAGGGGTGGAGGCAGGGTTTGAGTCTGGAGCCACCGAGCTTGCCCTGTGCTGTGCTGCAGAGGACACAGGACCAGGAAGCCAAAGCCCAAGTCAGGGGCACCTTGACCAAGAGCTCCCCTGCAGTCAGGGAGGCTCACTCTCCTCTACAAAACCCACCACGTTTTTCTCTCCACTGGGATCAGATGTTTCAAAGATGCCTCAGTGAACGACTAAGCAAATGAGCCCTTCACTCAGTCTCAAACGGTCCCCTAACCAGCTGCCCTCAACTCTGACCCCCTGAAGGTCTGCCTACCCCACCACCCTGCATACGTCCCTAGCTTGCTTTCCCTGAGGCTGCTTGTACCACTCTGATCCCCAAGTCTGGACTGTATCACAGAAGGATGCCCCTTAGAACTAACAAGATTGGAACTCCAAGGTTTGACCACTCCCCGAAGTACTAAGCACCTACTATGTGCCAGCCCGAGGGGATGCTTGGCATCTGTGATCTATCTCCTTGATCCCTGAACCACCCTGGGGGGCTTATCACTTGCAACCATTTTATAGAAACAAACCTAAGTGCTTGCCCAGAGCCCCACAGTGGTGACAATGACAGGCCCTGGCTCTGGGACCCAGATGGCACGTGTTGGCTGGTGGCAGAACAGATGGCTCCATCCTGACCCAGATAGCTTCTCTGCTTCGGTGCTTCGAGCTCGGGACAACTTTTGGGGGTTGGGCCTCCTAATGGGGTCAGACACGTTCCTGTACACCTTTCCCTTGAGAACGTGTCACCCGTTTGCCCAGCCAGTCCAAGGTCAGGGGGAGGCTCTGCCTGTGTAATGCATTTAAGGCCAAGGTCCAACACTGTCTAAAGTTTCCTGGGCAAATGGTCAGCAAGCAGCTACTGTGTGCAAGATTGGGATGGGCGCTGGGTGCCGACTCGTGAGCCTCGGCTGCGTGGCATGCATGAAAGCACCCTGCTGGGTATTCCCTAGCACTCCATGGTCACATGATCCTGGGGCAAACAAAATAGCAGAGCAGCTCGGGGCCGGGGGATGAACTTCTGGGGGTCAGCAAAGCCTTTGTGGAACAGGAGGCCCTGAGCAGCTCTTGAAGAATAAGTAGGACTTTGACAGACAGCTGTTTGGGAACAGGGATGGGACTTTAAGGCACAGGGAACAAAGGCTCGAGAGGAGTATGATGTTGAGTGACCTGCGGTGTGTATGACAAACCAGAGACATCACTCTGTCTGGATCAGTGTGTGGGAAGAGGGGACGGTGGTGGCAGTCCAGTGACAGGGACCCTGAAGACAAGGGTGGTGGTTTGTTCTCTCTCACCCTGATTTCAGGGTAGTTTGGCCACCATGCCACACCCTGAGCATCCCCTGGACCCCTTCTTGTCCTTCACTGTCCCATCTGCACATCAGTAGGTATTCCCACTCAGCCCTCTAGGGGGCGCTCACATCCATCCACTCCTGCTGCAGCACCCACTGGCTGCTCCTCTGCTTGACCTCATCATCCTACCTGGCAAAAAGGTAACAGGGTCTGCAGGGTGCCCGCACATAGAAGCATGACTGTCCCCTCAGGACCCTCTTTCTTAGCCACTAGTATTAGTTTTCGAAAGCTGTCGTTACAAAATGCCCCAGGCTGGGCGGCTTGACAACAGAAGTGTTCCCTCCCAGTCCCTCCCGGAGGCTGCAAGTCCAGGAGCAAAGTACTGGCAGGGTTGGTGCCTTCGAGGTCCCCTGGGCTTGCAGATGGCCGTCTTCTCTCTGTGTCTGCACTTGGCCTCCCGTCTGAGTCACTGCATCAGCTTCTCCTCATCTCCCTAATCCCCACCAGTCCCACCGGGTTAGGGCCCAGCTGCGAGCTCATTCCCACACAGTCGCCTCTCTAAAGGGCCTGTCTCCAAATACAGTCACATTCTGAGGGGCTGGGCGTTGGGTCTTCAACCTATGAATTTGGGGGAGCACAATATAACCCATAATAGTCACCCCATCTTTGAGTTCCTATATCTATTGCCAAGTTCATTCTTGTTCTTAGGGAAATAACTTATTTCCCTCTCTGACCATATACACTTCTGGGACCTCCTTTTGTGAGCCACTGCCACCAGCACACGGAGGGACAGTGCCAGGGCCCAGGGCTCCTTCCCCCACCTGTCCCTGCGGGACCCACACCAGAAAGAATGACCTTGGTCTCCAGAGCAAACACTCCACACCCCACTGAGCAGCCATACCCAGCCTACACCTGCTCATTGGCTCATTCATTCGAAGGTCATTGTCGGTGGGCTGCCTACGGGGCCAGTACAGGGTGCACTGGTGAGCCCAGCAGGCGCGGCAATAACCAGGTAAATAAACACAGAGAATGACAAGCGGAGGTGAGGCATGGCCTCAGCACTCTGGCCAGAGGTCCCCCAGACCCATCTGACCCTCCAGACCCACCTCTGGACTCCCACTGCTCCCCCACACCTCCCTCTATCACCTTCCACGTTGTGCAGTCACCGTCCCTCTGGGTCTGTGATTCTCACATGCCATAAAATCTGCGAGGGCTCAGGTCATCCCTGCACCCCCGTGCCCGGCGGCGGCCTTGGCCCAAAGCGGGCTCTCAGCAAGTGTTGGGTGAATGAATGGAAGGGCCAAGCGAGGGAAGGCTCCAGAGACCCCAGACCCCTACACGCCCTCAGCCCACTGCCTGAGCCTCAGATCCCAGCATACACAGCCTGACCCGCCCTGCAGGGGGCTGCTGACCCTGGAAAGTACAACCAGATAAACACGAGTTCCCGATAATGAAGCCCTTTTCAGTGCGAGCATGTCCCAAGCCACGGGAGGTGTTTGGTTTGCCACATCTGGCAGCTCCAGCTGTAGGAAACCAGGATGCGTGAGAAGCGGCCACTCCAATGGCTAGAAGCCAACAGTCCTCACTGTAGAAAAGAGGGGAAGCCAGTCACGGGGACAGCGGGACAAGGCTTCTTGCTGCAAGGGGAGTGGGAAAAGGTCTGGGCGAGCGAGAGGAAGGTCCGGTCCCCAGAAAGGACCACGGAAGCCTTCCCGCCACGTATTGTGCAGCCTGGAGTAGAGCAAAGATGACTCCTCGGTGATCCTGTCCAGCGGAAGCCTTGGACAGAAGGTTTGTAAAGGGTGTTGAAACCCTCCCTTCTCCTGAATCAAGCCGAGGGGCCCGTGGACTCTGCAGGGACAGGTCTGCTGGAGGGAATGTGTGTAGGGCCCTGCACCTCTGGTGTCCCAGCTGCATGTGGACCCTTCTAGACTGAACGGAGGGACGGGGAGAGGCTTCCAGCAAGAGAATGCCCTGAATGCCCTGGATGCTTCAACACACTCTGGAGACTGGGTAGAAAGCAGACCAGCTGGGCGGTTTGGGGGGCGGGTGCAGGTGGCAGGTGGGAGGCGCGCAGACAGCTCAGTGGTCATGGCACCGGGACGAGTACTTGCGGACGGGACCGGAGTGTGGGCAGCAGAGACGGAGAGTACGGAGTGGGTTCCGGGATGTGGAAGAGGAGGGTCCCATCCCACACTGAAAGGGCCCTGTTTCCCGGCTGAGCTGGGAGATAGGACAGCGTTTGCTGAGATGCGGAGGAGTGTGGGGAGCAAGAACAGCAGGGTTTGTTTAGCCCTGTTTCCCGGCTGAGCTGGGAGATAGGACAGCATTTGCTGAGATGCGGAGGAGTGTGGGGAGCAAGAACAGCAGGGTTTGTTTAGGGCGCGATCAGTGTGTGAAGCCTCCCAGGAGGCACTGGTGTCAAAATTCTGGCTACCACAAATCCGTGAAACACAGAAAGAGCACCACCCCAGGGAAGAGGAGGGAGGTGACCAATGGCAGGGGGCACAGAGGAAGTGGGGGTGCCCTGTCCTCCCTTCAACAGCACCCAGGTCAGCGAAGAGCTCTGCAGGCACCTCCATGCTCCCAGGCCCCTGAAATCAGAAACCTGCCACTGTCCTCGTGACTAACAATTGGTCAGTCCCTCCAGTAGCAAGCCCGGGCTCTCTGGACCACATGCCAAGATCCCTCTGAAGGCTGGCACAGAACACGGGCAAGGCCTTGGGCTGGCATCCAGATGCCTCCACCACCCGCTAGGCTGCTCCCATCTGAGGTGGCTGTGCCCCGGGGCCGGGCTGGGAACGGGCCAGCAGAGTGGCACAGTGTTTCCCTGAGAGGACAAGGGTGTAGGCTTGGAGCCAGCAGCCTGCCTGGTGCAGAGTACCAGCCGGGTGCTTGCCGCCTGCAATCTTGGGAACGTGCTTCATCTCTCTGTCCTCAGTTTCCTCGTGTGTAAAGTAGAATGACTGAACTGCTTCAGGGGGTATGGTGAGAACTCTTTGCATACAGAACAGCACAACTGTGATCATATCATCGTCATGACCAGGCCTCTGTGTGGGTGGGGAAGAGTTTGCTTAAAAATAGGGAAGTGAGAAGGAGCGCCCATTTACTGAGGCATCAACCGTGTGGGCCATGCCTTTTGGTGAAGTTGACCTTTATTTAATGTAATACTCAGATGCCTCTGATTACAGTCTTCTCCTGATCCCAAGGGCCAAGCGGGCAGGTGGTGTGGCTTTGGGGTAAGCCACGGCTGCTCAGTGACTCATTTCAACAGTCTGCAGCCTGAACAACAGAGCAGCCCACCGTCCCCCTGTTTCTGAGAGGTTGGGCTGGTGACTCCGGCTCAGGTTCTCTCATGACCTTGTACACAAGCCATGGGCTAGGGCTGCGGGCCCTGAAGACCTGACAGGGCCTGGAATTCCATGTTCAAGTTCACTCAGGTGGCTGTTGGCAAGAAGCCCTGGCTCCTCAGCTCCTCGGCCTATTCACAGGGCTGCGCGGACATGACTTCTTTTGGAGTGTGTGTGTGTATTTGTGTGAGTGAGAGAGAGAGAGAGAGAGAGAGAGAGGAACAGCCGCGGTCAATTTATGACCCAATATCTCAGAAATAATACTTCATGCCTTTCCATGCTCATTTCATTTGCAACAAGGCACTAAGTTGGTCCAACTCTCAGAGACGGTCATTAAGCTCTGTTTCTGGAAGTAAGGATTATCTAAAATTTTGTGGACACAGCTTTAAAGTGATCAGAATACTGTAACCCAAGAAGCCAGGAGAGGAACTCCTAGCAGAGTCTTCATAGAAAGCAGGTGGACTGAATGAATGAATGCGTAAATACGTGGGTATGTGAGGAGGGCGTTCCTGCCCCGCTTTACAGAGAGGAAAGTTGAAGTGTGTGTAAGGTTGGTGGGTAGAAAGCCGGGGCGGGCTGCCCTTTGCGCAAGTCCTCACACACCGGAAACTCCCGGATGTCACCTGCAATGTGGAAGGAAGGCGGTGTAGTAGTAGAAACCGGAGAGGGCCAGCTATAGCAGTCGCTCCTCCTCAGAAGACGACGAGACACAGCACACGGGAGGAATGAATGACTAAGCAGCCCGCAAAACAGACTCAGGAATTTCCCCTGCTCCTGCCAAATACTCCTGCAGGAGCCTCCAAACCGCATGGGGACACGCTGACAGGACTTTGCAAATGTACCACAGGCCTACAGCGAGCATCTACCCGAAGACCACAGACCAGGCCAGCGCAAACACAGCCAGAGGGTGGCCTGGGTGGCAGGTGACAACAGGCTGGGTACTCTGTAGTTTTCCAACAGAGAGCTGAGTCAACCGGCCTATAAGAGAGAAGACTGGACCTGCTCTGGGAGGTGGGCTGTTGCCAATATCTCATTTCTTCCTCCTAAGAATTCTTTAAGGAGCTAGGGTGGACGACAGAGGCTCAGAGAGGTGAAGCTACTGGCCTGAAGTCACCCAGCTAATCCATGGTGGCAGAACCACAATGTGGAAAGAGTGAACAAGCCCCTCTCAGTACCCCCACTGGCTCCCCCTCCAGGAAGGAGCTCTCTGAAAGAACGAGCGCTGGTCCCTCCCAGCCTCGTCTCTCCATGGAGATGGGACACCCTCGTACTTGGATCCCCCAGTCCACCCCCACCCCAGCTGAGCCCCAGAGATACACATGTCTCTTCCTATACGAGGGCGGACTCTTCCTATGGTTTCCCTTGGCCCACCTGTGCCGGGCTGGCATTCAGGAGCTGGAAGTAGCAGCACCAGGTCTGTGAAAACAGTGAACAATCTCAAAGGTCAAGCTTGCCGAGTCCAAGTCAGCCCCGTTCGCATGGACTCCACGTGTGTCTGGGGACAGTGAGAGTGACCGTCCCGTGGACCAAGCATCCATGAGCCCAGGTCTGGACTGAGCACTCGAGGTATGCCTTTTATCTCCCCACCCTGGAGGCAGGTGCTCCGTCCACACTGACACGGGTCC
Organism: Micronycteris hirsuta; assembly: GCA_004026765.1. NCBI lineage: Eukaryota > Metazoa > Chordata > Mammalia > Chiroptera > Phyllostomidae > Micronycteris > Micronycteris hirsuta. The sequence goes on along the minus strand of PVJI01012097.1, from coordinate 8,820 downwards.
CGCAGGCAGCCTGTGCCCGTCTATCTCTATGCCTGTGTCCGTCCGTCTCTCTCTATGTCTGTGCCCGTCTCTGTGCCTGTGGACCCCCGGGCCTCCTGAGCCCTGGAACCCACGGCTCTGACCCCACTGAAGCCAGCGTGGACCCTTCAGCTCTCCGTAGGCTGCCCGCCTGGGTCCATTTCCAGTCCGAGGGACATACATGTTCACAGTCACAGGTGGGAGGTAGTGACTGATGGGGACAGAGCTCCCATTCAGCTGGGACGCCGACCCACATAAAGGAGGCAGCCTTCCCTACACAGATCCACAAAACACCAGTGCCTTAAAAAGCAGTCACCCCAACACCTGCCCAAGGATTATACTCCCGACACTGTCACTTCCTCTCATGTGTTCAAGGGTGCACATGCCCTCCTTGTCTGTCTTTCTTTCTCTCGCTCTCTTTCTTTCCTTCCTCTTTCTTTCTTTCTTTCTTTCTTTCTTTCTTTCTTTCTTTCTTTCTTTCTTTCCCTCCCTCCCTCCCTCCTTCCCTCCCTCCCTTCCTGCCTTCCTTTCTTCCTTCCTTTCTTTCTTTTATTTTTTTAAGAAAGAGCATGAAAGAATAGAGCCTGGCTTTGGTATTGGGTTGGTTTTGCCCAATTTCCACCAGCTCTACCACTTAACAACAGGGGTGGAGGGAGGTCCCTGGGCAAACATGAGATTCAATGCTGGGGTCTTCCCTCCCACCCCAACCCCAGGCCTCTACGGGGACACGTGGCCGGAAGCTCTGAGGTGAGCCTGAACTCAAAGAACGAACGTGCTGCTGCATGGGTGTGGACGCCACGTGTGTCTGACTGCAACGGGCCCACCAGCCAAATCCAGCTCACAACTTGTTTCTAGAAATAATTTTTGTTTACATTGAAAAAATGATAAAAAGAAAAAGAGGAAGAGGGGAAAGGGGAGGAGGAGGAAGGAGAACACGTGTGGGCTGCAAAATCTATAACGTTTACTATCTGCTCCTCTGCAGAAAACATTTGCAGACCCTGGACTATAGTTCCCAACTCCCATTAAGGGCAGTGCTCAGAACTGCAGGGACGTGTCACCTTAAAAGCAGAATCTTTACGTGTTTCTTTCCCTGCTAGATGCCTAGGACCTAAATCACTGGCACATGAAATCAGTCTGCAGATTTTTGTGGGGTAAAAGCAGGAAGAAGTGAATAAGTGAGTGATGTATAGGAAGCACTTGGTCACCTAAAAAGTTCACGTGTTACAAGGACCAAAATACATACTCATTCAAAATCTGCGGTCCCTTCTCATTCTGGATGGGAGGCTGGGCTCTGCCCTTGAGCGAGGCCCTCCACGGTTCTGGGAGAGCTGGGCTTGGAGCCGTTTTATGCAGCAGAAGAAGATGTCAAACAAAAGCAGAGAAGAGATCCCAATCTGCTGTAGGGGAGAAAATAACTTTCTCTCTCCCCTTCTAGGGTCTTGGCTGAGACTCTACCCCTGTAATAAAAGACAGATGAATAGGAAAAACAAACAGGGATTTAATAACATGTATACCTCCTGCCTACATGGAAGGTACCCAGATAAACCGAGGAACTCCCCCAAATGGCCCAAGCCAGCACCTTAAATATTATCTTTAGCTGAAGGCAAAAGAAGATATTGGGGTAGGGAGGAGCCAGTTATGGGAAGTGACCAGGAAAAGCACCGCAGTCACGGTTATAGTCAAGTGGTGACATAGATGTGAATCCTAGCCTTCTCCACTGACCGGAGTTTCTAGAGGTTTGCTCATCTTCCTCTTCCTGGTACAGAGAGGGAGAGGGGTACAGAGAGGGGATTTCTCTTATAAATATAAATGTCCCCTACAAAAGGGTAGTCGAAAAGACATATTTTGGGTGAGATATTCCTCTTCCCTTCGCCTCCTCAGCCTGCAAGGTGCACCCAAGTCACCTGGGGTGCTTATGAGGGTGCAGACCCTGAATTAGTAAGTCTGGGGTGGGGCCCAAGGGTTTGACTTTCGAACAAGCTCTCTGCTGCTGGTCCCCAAACCACACTTGGAGTGTAGCGAGTGTGTAAGTGTGTCAAAGCTCTCTTCCTCATGGGCACTGGCATATCTGCAGGTGTCACTATGCTCATTTCTTTTTTATGTGTGGGGGGCTCAGAAATATGGTGGGGGTCCTCTTGACTCAGAAGAAGGAATATTCTCAAAGAACTACTGACCACAAGACAAACAGTCTCCAATGATACTGCAGCCTCAGTGGCCAGTAAGAAAGGTGACCAGGAAGGGACAATGCTGAAGAGGAGAAGCCAGTGGATTCTGGAACAATAGCATCTTACATTAGTTTTGCTTCTCTTTTTCTGCCGTAATTCCCTTATGCTCTCCCCAGACCACAGAGAACGCTGTGACACGGCCATCCCTGTATGAACATTGCTTGCACACTGAGGGGCCCGGACCAATGCTTGGGGCAATGCAGACCGAGGAAGGCTGTCAGAGCCCAGGGAAGAGGCTGAGAGACGGCAAGAGGTACCGTGCATGTGGCCCTGGAGCGTCAGTTTGGAGCTCCAGGTAACAGATGGCCCAGGACCTGTCAGCCCCCATGCCCTGCCCCCGCCCCCCCCCACCCCGGGAGCATCCTCAGGGGGATTTGGAGAAGGTAGAAAATTTTCTCCCTTCACACTAAGTCAGTTCAGTTTTAAAGAAAATGATGGCTCTCCGGGGGATGAAGAATGTGGGAATACTCAGGTACATGTTGGGGCAAGATTATTAGTCATGCCCAATGACCATTTTAATCTTCTCTCTTGAGCCCCAAATTTTAAGCTGGCTCGTGGCTACATAATGTAGAATATTGGCTTCACTGCACAGCCTCCATACATATTATAGATTGTTCCTTTCAAATAAAAGGATATATATACCCTTCCACTCCCCTCTTGCCCTTCCTATTAACTGGAGGTGGACATAGCAATCGGTCCTCTTGGACCTGGCAAACGAACACCAGGAATGGCAGAGCAACAAGACGGAAGGAGCCTGGGTCCCTCCCCATGTGGAGCCACCAGGTCAACCCACTGCCTCCATCGCGTCTTGTTTGGCCACTCTTCCTTTGGGATTCTGTGTGACTTAAAAATATGTATTCAATTCTGAAAACAGTTGGAGTCTAAAAGGATCGAAGTCCCCCTTTTAGGGAGGGTGAGGCCAAACTCTTCCGGGTCACCTCAGTGCGTTACCATCAACAAATATTTATTAGGGCCCTTAGGGTTCAGCATTGCACAAAACAAACAGATAAAAATCTGGTCCTAACGGAGCTTACCTTTAGTATTATTTCACTTAATCTCTATAACCGCCCTGTCAGGGAAACCTTACCTGTGCTTCACAGAGATTAAGACTGGAGGGTTTCCAGTAAACCTCCTGAGGTCACACAGCTGGTAATTGGTACCTTCAGAATCCAGTTTTTCCTCATGCCGCAGCCATTCCCTCCCCACTAACCCAGTGGTTTCCAAACTGTGCTCTGTGTGGGGCTCGCACAGAGGTTGTCAGAGGTTGTCACAGATGGGGGCTTGTGATGATGAGGGGCTAGGGGAAGATTTTCCCCACGAGCCCAAGGAAGGCCTGGGATTAGCTCAGAGAGAGACCTGAGGAGACCTGGAGGTCAGGAATGAGGGACAACCAGCTCTTAGGGCGAACCTGTAGTGCAGAGAAGCCCCTGAAGACAGATGGGGCTGGAGACCGGTCGCCCCCAGGACACACGTGCTCTCCATATGCACAATACCCCCGTCTCTGGGAATTGGGGAGAGATGCCTCAGAATGCAAACTGAGCTATAAAAATAGCGTCACATTTTTAAAAAACATATCTAAGTTTCTGTGGAAGAGTCATCACACACACCCACACACACACATCGAAGAAAAATGACATGAGACCTTCAGCGAAGGTTAGCTGGGACTCTCCCTGGGTGAGGATATCCTGGGAAATAGTTTTCAATGCCCTTCTTCTATTTGTCTGGCTTTTTACATGTTCCTCAATGAATATTTCATAAACAAGGAAAAAACTAACCCAGGAAGGGTTTTGTTTTGTGTTGAAGAGACAGACACTCAGCTGTACCCAGAACTGGGTTATTTGAGTAGATCTAATAAGCGCGTTTCCCAGAAGCGCTCCGCTGGCCATTTCCAGTTGGAGAAGAGAGCGCCGGCGTTCCCTGCCAACATTGCCTAAGCGAGGGGAGGAGTCCTTTGCAGGGATAAATGAGCGTTGGCACCTAGGAGGATCCAGCACCCGGACAGACGGTGGCTTTGGCATCCTCGTACTACACCCAGCTCTCCGAGGCAGGTAATCCCTGATGCTGCCCTACTGGGAGCAAAGGAATCCATTTTTCCAGGGCTGTTCTAGGTCTTCGCCTGGAGTTGTGGGTTGTACGGAGGGAGGGAGCCAGGAAGAGGTGTGCCAGAGTGCAAGGAGCCAGTCCTGGTGCCCTCCGAGGACCATCCTCTGTGTGGGTGTGAGTTTTACACCCGCAAATGGGTGAATGTATCATGAGGGTGTCTAGGGTCATTTCTGTGCCTGGCACTTGGATTCTGCTTTGAGTTAGCTGTGTACCCCATGGAGCGGTACACCCACCCTCAGGACGAGGCCTCCCCTCAGGGGCAGGAGGGGCCTCCCCTCGCCTGGAGCAGGGTGCTGCTGTCAGAGGGGATGGGCAGAGGCCACAGGGACTCAGTGGGGGCTGTCCCTGGGCTCCAGACTCCACCGATCCTCCCCCCAGCCAAGCAGGCAGGCAGGCAGCTGTCCTGCAGCCGAAAAGAAGGCTGCTTAGGAACTGAGCTGGCCTGCTAACTTACTCACACAGACAGGCCTTCTTTCTCCAGAAGTAATTTTTTGGGAAAAAAATGTTTAGCTCTTTTCCTAGGAAATGAATGGTTACATAATCCAGAGAGTAAACAGCTGAGGCAATTGAACTGCCTCTGTCCCAGGGCTTGTCCACTGCGTTCTGGATGATAATCAGCTCAGCTCCTTCTCCTCTCCTCCCTTCTCCTCCCCTTTCCTCCTCTTCCTCCTCTTCCTCCACTCTCTCCCTCTCTTGTCCCCTCCCCTCCTCACCTCCTTAGCGGCCCTTCCTCCTTCCCTCTGGACTCAGGGGCTGAGGGGGTGGAGGCTGAAGGTAAATAGCCCTGTTTGCTCCAGTCGCCAGCTGTGAATCCATGTCTCCCTGGTCCTCAGCGGCTCTGTTCCCTCTTCCTGTGGAATCATACCTCCGGCCTTTGGTTTCCAAGCGGGCCCGTGGGAGGCGATAACACCCCTCGTCCTTCATCTCTCCTGAGCTACTCAGCCTGTTGATTGACACAGGAATTGAGGCTCAGAGAGGTTCAGTCACCTGCTCGTCACCTCCCAGCCATCACAAGTGGCCAAAATGAAATCCTAGTCCCGGCCTCTGCGACTCTGAGACCACACTGCGTTCTCCCCACCAGGATTCCTCTCCAGGAGTTTGGTAGAAAAGGAAGAAAAAAGTACCTGCTATCAAGTAGGCAGAGGCTGAAAAGAACACACTTCCTTTTTTTGGCCTTGGCCCTGACCCTTATCAGGGTCACCTCGCTGCAGCCTGGCTTTCCGTTTCCTCTCTAAATGAGCGCTCACTGTGGCCAGGCACCGTGCGGAGGGCGCCTGCCCACAGCTTGTCGTCAAAAGACCAGCACAGGGCTGTGACCCAGGGCTCCTTCCTGGGGTTCTTCTTGGGAGGTGGACAAGAGACGTCCAGGAAAAGGAGCCTTGTGTTCCAGGTCCTCCGACTGGTGCCTGCTCACCGAGCAGGAGCGGAGGATGCATTCTGACCGGCAGCACGTCCCACCCATCGCTAGCTTCCCCACCGGAACCCGGCAAACCTAGCTGCTCACCTCTGCTCTGTCACTTGCTTGCTGTGTGACCCTGGGCAAGCCCCTTCACCTCTCTGTGCCCAATTTCTCCACTGGAAGAAAATGGCAATAATTACCGTATTTACCTCAAAAAGTGAGAGGGAGCACAGAGCATAACTATGTGCATCGGGGGCCCAGGAGATGGCTGACGCCTGGGAGGCCACGAAGCTCACAGGGGCACAGAGCAGAAAGCAGGTTGTGTGGGGCAGTGGGAGGCGGTCAGGGCTCCACTTGGCCTTCTGAGACTTAAAGGAGCTTTGTTTTTCAGAGTCAAGGGCAAAAGAAATGTCATTCCTTCTGGTTCTGGGGCTGCTGGCAGCTGGACTCTGCCCCCCTGTCCATGGCCTCCCAGGGGCCGTGCTAGAGCAGAAGAAGGTAACCCAGGAGGACCAACACGAGGAGACGCCTGTGGACCTCCTCAAATTTGCCTCCAGCAACACCGACTTTGCCTTCAGCCTCTACAGGCAGTTGGCTTTGAAGAACCCCAATAAGAATGTCGTCTTCTCCCCGATGAGCATCTCCATGGCCTTGGCCTTCCTGTCCCTGGGGGCCCGTGACACTACCCTGACAGAGATCCTCAAAGGCCTCAAGTTCAACCTCACGGAGACCTCTGAGACAGAAATCCACCAGGGCTTCCAGCACCTCCTGCGTGCCCTCAGCCAGCCCAGCAACCTGCTGCAGCTGAGCACAGGCAACGCCATGTTCGTCCATGAGAAGCTGGAGCTGCTGGACAAGTTCAGGGATGATGCCAAGGCGCTGTACGCCTCAGAGGCCTTCTCCACCAACTTCCAGGACTCTGCCGCTGCCAAGAAGCTCATCAATGACTACATGGAGGAGAAGACCCAGGGGAAAATTGCGGAGCTGATCAAGAGCCTTGATGCAAGGACAGTGATGGTCCTTGTGAATTACATCTTCTTTAAAGGTGGGTGCCGGCCTGGGCTTGGAAGGAAACAGACTTTATTTCTGAGCTGTGGGGACTGTTGCTCTCCAGGCTCAGTGGCCTGTGTTATTAGGGAAACGGCTACTGAGGAGGATCCCCTTGGCTTGGTGTGTGTTTGGGGGGAGTCAGGGTAGAGAGGGAGCAGAGGCATGGAGGCCCCATCTTCTCCTGGGGTTTCCTGCATCAGCTGTTCATTTCAGGACATAACTGCAGGGGAGCCCATTAACGCTTCATCCAAGCCCAAGTGGTGCTTTTTATTCTGACTTAAACTTGTCCCTTCCAAATCGCTCCTGGGTGGGTTTAGGTGGCACAGGGGATCCCTGCGGGACTGGTGGCCATCTCTGCAGGAAGGTAACCTCTAAGGAGTCGGGCCACGCCTAGTTCTGCAACTGTGCTGTCCTGTAGTCTTGAGGGTGGACATGGTGTGGCCGCCAGCTGGGAAGAGCCTTGGGGAGGGCATTATCCGAGACAGGACCCCTTTCCAGTCGGCCAAATGCCCAATACCGTACACGGGAATGCAAGAGGTACAAACCGTGCCCCATAAGTTTCAAAGGGGTGGAGTACAAGCAGGAAGATTCTGCCTTCAGGAGCCAGCAGTCCCTGCGGGGACAAAAACTCGATAGGGACAGAGCGTGATCACTGAGCCAGAGGGTGGTGAGGTGCCTGATGCGCAGCAGCTGTGACGAGACACCAAGTGAGCCCTGCTCCGGGAGCTCCTGGCCGAGGCCTGGGCAAGCCCTCGGGGGCCTGTTCTCGCCGGCACAAGAGGATGCGGGACCGAGCTCCTCTATAAAACTGACCCAGGCTCCGCCTGCTGTGTTTGGTCTTTGAGCCTCCCGTGTTCTTCCTTCCTGCCACCCTGCCCTACCCGGGGACTCTCTCCTCCAAATCCTCCTACCTGGGGACACGCCAGCCAGTCAGCTTCCCCCTCCCTTCCTGCCTCTAACAAAGGGGACACGGGGACATGCAGGGGTGGAAAACAAAGGGGACAGTAGAAGTGGCTGCACTTTTCCAAGGAAGTCCCAGATCTCTCATTTGGGGATAATCTCCCCAGGAAGCTCCACCAACCCTGGGGAGTGGGGGGCAGACCTGGGCTCCTGTCCTCAGGTGATCTCTGCCCTGCCCTCTGGGTGCCCGTTTTGCCGATGCCTCAGCCTGCTCTGCAAGCTCCAGGTGTACGTGCCATCTTGCAGTGCCAGTGACGGGCAACCGGTCAGGGGTTCCCATCTCTTCCTGGGCCCAAGCTGCCATGGCGCCATCATGCCCCGCTCCCCCTTCCTGAGGCCCTGGCTCTCTCCAGCCTTTCCTGTGCCCAGATCCCTGTGGTTTTCTCACCAAGCATGATGAACCAGGTCTTGGGGTCACAGCCCCCTTCCCAACCCTCACCCACGGGGCCTTTCCACCTGCCCAGGTGTTTTTGCAAACCAAGCCTGGGCCATCCCTAGGAGGAGCTGTGGCCTGGCTGCGGGGGTGCAGATTGTCCCCACTGCCCAGGGGACCAGAGCAGTGGAGGTGCAGAGGCAGGGCAGCCCTGGCATTCGCTGAGTTCTCCCACTGCTCCCTCTGCCTCTAGCCAAGTGGATGACACCCTTTGACCCCAACGACACTGTCCAGTCCAAGTTCCGCGTGAGTAAGAGGAGGTCGGTGCAAGTGCCCATGATGAGACTCGAGAACCTGCACACGCCCTACCTCCGGGACAAGGAGCTGTCCTGCACGGTGGTGGAGCTGCGGTACACCAGCAACGACAGCATGCTCCTCATCCTCCCGGACCACGGCAAGATGCAGGACGTGGAAGCCGCGCTGCTCCCCGAGACGCTGAGGAGGTGGAAAGGCTCACTGCAGATGAGGTGCCTCTCCCTGGGACCCAAGGCTATCGGCTGTCCCCTCTCTTCCCCAGTCCCCTGTCCCCTCTCCACTCAGGCCTCGATGAGGTCCAGGGTGGGTGTGCAATGGTGCGGATCACCTCACCCTTTGCTGCCTGTGTGGCTTTGGGCCTGAATTGTTGTTCTTCT
>PVJI01012096.1:0-53216 GCA_004026765.1 Micronycteris hirsuta | reverse complement strand
CTCAAACGAGGAAGACAATGAACTTCCTCAATCTGTACAGAAAAATGCTAACCACTAAAGCTGTTTAGTTTATTATTACATGTAATCTTTTCTTGTCAGTTGGTGCAGTGTGTGTTAAGGTCCTTGGCCCATATTTTAATCAGGTTGTTTGTTTTCTGGTTGTTGAGTTTTAAGTGTGCTTTCTACATTTTGGGTAACCGTCTTTTGTCAGGTGTGACTCTGGAAAATACCCTCCCAGGGTCCGGGGCTTGTCTTCTCGGTCTCTGGGCATTGCCTTTCACCAGAGCAGCAGCTTTCACTTTACTGAAGTTCAGCTTTTCGATGATTTCTGTCATGAAGTGTGTCTTCGCTGTTGTATCAGAAAAGGTATCAGCGTACCCAGAGTAATCTTGGTTTCCTTGTATGTTATCTTCTGAGTTTTATCTTCCCTTAACCTGTCAGTTACCGGAAGTGAAAGAAGAATGTGGAAATATCTAAATATAATAGTGGATGTGTGTCGTGGGGTGGATCGGTCCTGCCGATACCCGGGGTTGACCGTAACCTATGCGTGTATAAATCTCACAGTAAGACACGCCGGGGGAAGAAATCCGGCGGCCACGGATCTCCTCCACCATCGCCCATCTTGGGGAGAAAAGACCTGGGGAGAAAGACCTCGTGGGTTGCCCAGCCGGGGGTTTTATTAGAGGCATTAAGACACATTTACATTGGATTGATTATTCATGGGATTAAGCAGAACAGGTAGGATTACTCATAGCAAGGCATCAGGATGTTGATTCACGTCTGGTGGCAGACAGGACCAGGTTAAAGCAATACTCAGAGATCAGCAAGCCAGAATATTTTAAGATACACCTTTGCCAAATTCCTATTAGAGAATTCCCATCCCACAGACATGATCCACACTTGCTCACACAGGAATCACACGGAGCTGTGCTCAAAACGTGTAAATTCTCAGGACTGCGTGTTTACACACGTGTGGAAGTCACTGCCACAGATGTGTCTATATCTCTTTGCAGTTTAGTCACTGTGTGCCATACGTATTTTGATTCTGTTGTTAGGTGCATGCACCCTAAGGATGAAGCTTCTGAGAGAAGAGAGCCTTTTAACAGTCTGTACTTTGCATATTGCTAGAATCTACTAGATTTCTTAGACACTACAAAGACACTGTGTTGTCATACATGGCTTCGCATCATGCTCCTTTCCACATACATGTACCTGAAATGTCTAATTTTTTAAGAGCTACATTTCATTTTCATGTATAGCCAGTTGTGTTGATCATATGAATACAATCTGTTTTTAATTTCACTAGTTTTATATCATCTAAGTGCATAATAATGGCTATTTTTAAGAATAATAATTCATCTTTTAAACTTTAAAATGATAAGCTATTAAGCCATATGTGGTGCTATTAAGTCATGAGTTCAACTATGAATGATATCCCTGTTGTAAAGGGATTTATTTTTGTTCGGTGCTTGCACGTTGACATGTATTTGGAGTGTGTGCTGAAAATTTAAGTGACTATGGGTGGAGTTGATGTAGCACCTAAGTGGGTCATAATCAATGCCTTAAAAATATAGACCTCAGTCCAGCTGTTGTAGCTCAGTGGATTGAGCACAGGCTGGGAACCAGAGGGTCCCGGTTCGATTCCCAGTCGGGGCACATGCCTGGGTTGCGGGCCAGGTCCCCAATGAGGACCACGTGAGAGACAACCATACATTGCTCTTTCTCCCTCCCTTCTCCTCTCTCTGAAAATAAATAAATAAAATCTTTTAAAAAAATTAAAAAATATAGACCTCAATAATATATCTAGATAGAAAAGGTGACTGAGCTACTTTTCTTCTTGGAAATTATAAACCATGCAGTCCTTTATAACTGGGTGAATAACATATATAATGTATATCCTCATATAAGCTCATAGCTTATAACGTATGTGTGAGCTTGCATGTGTGGTCTTGCCACTCCTATGTAGAATATGTGAAGGCAACTACATATCAGGTCAGTAAAGTTCGCCCTCATAAACTTTAGGCAGAACTTAGATCATCGGGAAGGTGAAACTGTGTGGCCATTTCAGTGCCCTCTTCTCTAGGAGGCACAGTTGAGCTCTAACTTGACTGAGAGTCAGCTTACAATTTCTGTGATCCAGACGTGCATTACTATTCTCTTTATGTTTTCTTAACAGTAACACTAATTTGCATTCAAGGCAGTTCCTACTTAAAATGGCACAATTTTATATTCTTAACGCTAAGAGGTACAGAAAGTAAATACTGCATTTTCGCCTCAACCCACCGCTAATCTGGCGTGATATTAGGGGATTATGGCCGCGGAGACTGCGTGGTAGGGAGGGCATCGCACTTTCTTCCTTCCCTGTCTACGAAGGAGTAAAAACGATTTACATATTATTAAAGAGTGAACTCTATTACAAATACAAAAATAAGCACATATGGATATTGTTTCTGCATACTTTTTATGTCAAAAGCATTCTTTCATGAAAAAAGTGCTGCTTCGCATTCAAGGGGTATTGTAATGAAAAAGATCATTCAGAGGCTGGCATGCAACCTGTTTTCTGTCCGTGGGTTTCAGTCTTCACGCCCAAATGAGCAGTGGTTGGAGGATTCCTTGATCACATCGCAAGCGTTCAGTCCTTCAGCAACGCTTCTCCCATGCGCAAGGCCTCACCGCCGTGTCTGGCCAAGGTCTAATTTGGATAATGAAATTCTTCCTGGACCTTAGAGTTCTGACTGTTCTCAGCCCTTTCTGCAATCCTCCCTTCTTTCCTGTTAAGAATTGATGAATGCTGGGCCCCGCGGACCCGAGGCTGCTTGGGGACCAGGACATCATTTATCCGGTTCCGGTACCGTTGCGGTGACAGGAGAGTCTCTAACTTCATTTTCAGTTCATTGCCATTTCCTCGTGTCTGGGCTGCTAGGGAAAACCAAGTCCACGGGAGCCTGTCCACATTCCGTTGCCAGTAAAATATGGACGTATCGAGCTGAAAGGTGAAAGATAGCCTTTCTTTAAAAATATCGTCTGTACATAGAGTGCATAGCAGACCGTTAAAGATTTTAAGCGCCACTTGCAAAATTGATATTGATTAAAATAAATCTAGATTCATTAACTTCAAATAGCGGCCTGTTTCTCATAATGTCTCATGATGGAGCTGGCCGTCACACGGCTGTGCCCCTGTGGACTTGGTGAGTGACGTAGGCCGTGTGTGTGAACACCCAGCATCCCACTGTGGGGGGCCCATGCCCACATGTGTCCCAGCCCAAGTCCAGTGGTTTGGGTGCCGGCGTTTCCTCAGACCATTCTGAAGGGAAAAGCGGTATTTCATCAATGTCGTTGCCAGCACACCACCAACCCCAAGTCCACCCTCACTTCCTGGCCCCTGGAGCTGTCCAAACCTCACTCCACCTAAATCTAAACTCACAAAATGAAGGACAATAATGCAGGCTGTGCTTGCCCGTCTCACACAGGTAAACCATGGTTTACGTCCTGTCCAAACAGGAAAAATATATGATTTTTAGACTTATTACTCAATATCAACCACATAAATAAATGTGGCATTCCAATGGGTTTAGAGGAGAGGGAACATTACCAAAAAATATATGGATACCAGCAAGAGTTCCTATTTCCCTACTTAAAAAAAAAACCCAAAACTACGTAGTCTGATATTGTAATGAGTAGTTTGAAGTAGATATTAACATTTACATTTTAAAGAATTACAGGTATATAATTTAAATAGATAAATTTATTGTTTACACAGGTTTTCTTTAGCAAATTTATGTTTGTATAAAGACATTATGTTAAATCAATAATACTGAGTAAAAATAATATTCTTATTCTTCATTTGGGGAAACATTCTCATAATTTATCTGATAGTGATCAAAAAACCTATTTAGAAAAAAGAATTGTGGATTTTTCATATCACAACATTTGAAAATGCTGCGCACAATATAATTTTCTTCCACATTAAGATGTCTGTGCTGTCCTATGAAAAACTGAATTGCATGCATGTGTGAGTCGCTCCCCCTGCCCACTCCACTGGAGAGGTGGAAGTGCGTATTCAAATGCTGTCCTCAAGCCTCCCCTACCTTCATTAAAAGAAAGTCTGTCAGTCAGGCAAAGAGAAATGCTGTAATTAGGAGAGAACGGTGTCACTGTAATAGTCGGGAGGGAGGGATGGTAGGAGGGAGATAAATAGATCCATATCTTTTAAGATTATGTACAGAGATCTAGCCACACAAGGCATTGAAATTGCTCTGATAATCAACAGGTTTTCAGAGACTTAAGTTTCTCAATATTATAATGACTGTGTTTTCCTTTTATTCAAATCCTATTTGCAACAGTAGTTCGTGTTGCTTAATGCACTGTGAAGACTTTTTCCTTCTGATTCATACCACCTTTCACATTTGCTTTCTGTCAGAAAAATACGTGCCCTGTCCCCATAAATTCTCACCAGCAAGCCTTTTTCTTCAATCCTATTCAGAGCCATACTGCTCATCCCTTGACAGGATGCAAAATATAATGGTCATAAAAATAAAGTCTGCTAACTTTCACTCCTGACAATTTGTCAAAAGGCACATTACAAAATAATTGGAGAGAAACGGCCCAGATTTTTTAAATGTATGGAGTCATTTTTCTTCAATGCTTGACTGGTCAGCTTGCAAGATACCTATTCTCTCCATTATTAACAAACCAAGACCACAGCACTCACCGAAGAAATAGAACCGCCTCGCTCTGGTCCTGCACTCGGGCGTGTTGCCGCCGACTTCTGATTTATCTGGAAAGCCTGCAAGTAAAACAGTCATTTAGCACATGACTAGTTTATGTTTTCAATTTTACCTTTCATTAAAATTGTTGAGGTTTTTTTTTCCCCCTAAGCCTGCAGGGAATATCATAAATAGCAACTGCAATGGAAATAATAAATGGAGAATAAGTTTCCTTCTATGTCATTTCATTAACAGTTTAATGTCTTCATGAAATTTTAGAGAATTTGATGGTAATAGATGTTCTAGGCTTGGTCTGGCATACACAAGCCATTCAAACCACAGCAGATTTCAGTGACTCGTGGTTACATGGTCACATGCTTTTCATGACAACTTGAAAATACCACAAATTGCATACATTGGTAAATTCCATTAACAGGTAAAATTAATACTCTTTGGAATTTCAGCAGAGAGAAAGCAAAACTTCTCTTTCAGGGGCTTCAGGATCTAGGAAAAAGAGATAAATAGGAAAAAGAATTCTGAACTATATGCTGTCTTATTAAAAATAAAATAGTAAGGAGTAAAGATGATTCTGTATTAAAACAATTGAATTGTATTGAGATAAAACAGGGATTAATAATAACAAACAAGATTCTAAACAATGAACATAATAAGTAATATTGCATAGAACTTCTGCAGCTGCAAAACAGTGCTATTAATTAAGCTCGAGACGGTGACCACAAAGTCATGTTATTCCTGACATACTTACCATGCCATGTGTGTCTTTTAAAAATAAAAAATGGGGAAATATTTTCTAATATTCTGAGGTGCTAGCTGGTAAAGAATTTGCTTCTGGTCATGTTTGATGTTTTTCTGAATGAAACTAATAAAAATATTGTAAGGGATAGTTCATGAGTTTTTACCGATAATTTATAGAAATAAAATATAAGTGACATGTATCATTGATGAATAAATTTCCTGTAAAGTATTAATATTCATGATATAAGCAATACAGTACCCTGTTTGCCTTTTGCTTCATGAGTCCTTCCTCTTCTGATTAAATTAAATTAAATTCAAGCAAATTAAATCTACACACTTTTAAAATGCTTTCTGATTGACAGGTTCAATCTGTCTTTAAAAGACCATTTCAGGACAATAGCACATTCTCCATAGATATAATTATTATGGATTAAAATTCTATATTAAGAGAATATTGGGTATATATGAAGAAAATTTCCATTTTTTCCATTATCAAATTAATTAATCAATTAAAACAATACAAAAAACAAAAAAATCTCCAGAGTCAGATATCTATTAGAAGGGATTTTCCACAAAATCTATTCATTTTCTTTTCAAGAAACATTATGTAATGACCAGTTATTAAACACGTGATTTACATCAGTCATTTGTACACAAAATTAAAAATATCATCACATGGTAAATGCAACACATTATTTAGTCTACTTCTAGCAGGATTATCCAGAAGCCACCTGATATTACACGTGTTTGCCAGTGTATTAATTTTATAAGTTGCTGTAATTTTATTGAACTCACCACAATGGCCTAAACGTTTTAGTAAGAATATATAGAAAAATAAATTAATAAAAACTTATCAGTGTTTTTTTACAAAACTACGAATACTTCTCACCATATGATTCAGCAGTGACACTCCTTGGTATTTACCTAAAGTAGTTAAGAATGTATTTTCCCACAAAAGCCCTGTATATGGAAGTTTATAGCAGCTTATATTCACAGTTTCACAAACTTGAAAGCAACCAAGAGGCCCACAGTGGCTGGATGGATAAATAAACTGTGGTCCATCCAGACAATGAACTACTATTTAGCACTAAAAAGAAATAATTTATCAAGCCACTAAAAGACATGGAGGAACCTTAAACGTGTATCAGTCAGTAAAAAAAGCCAATCTGAAACGGCTACATATTGTATGATTCCAACTGTATGATATCGTGGAAACTGCGAAATTGTAAATAGTAAAATGGCATTGTCTGCTCAGGGTAGGTAGGGTGGGGCTGGGGTGAGGAAGACTAGGAAGAACACCGAGAATTTTTAGCACAGTAAAAATACCCTCTATGCCACTGTGCTGGTGGATGCATGTCATTATACGTTTGGCCAAATTCAGAGAATGGACACCAGGAATGAATCCCAAAGTAAACTGTGGACTTTGGGCAGTAACTATGTGTCAGCCTAGGTTTGTCCTTTATAGCAAGTGTGCTCCTCTGGGTGTGGATGTCGTTAATGGGGGGGCTGTGCATGTCTGCGGGCAGGGGGCACAGGGGGGTCTCTCTACGCCTTTTTCTCAGTTTTGCTGAGAACCTGAAACTACTATAAAAAATAAAGTCCATAAAAAATCTTTAAAAATAATTTGCCACAGTAAGAAGAAAATAGCATATTAGAATTTATTTAAGGTCTTCTTGGCAAATATACTCATATATCTATTACACATTTGACCTATCTTATAGTCTCATACTTTTATATTTCTCATATCCTTAATTTTAGTTATTTGATTTAATCCAAGTTCAAGTCTATAGCTAGTTATCTATTTAATAATTGTAGCTAGGTCAGGAAATGTAAAAAATAAATTATCAGTGTTGAGGATGAGTTAACATAAGTAGTTCAAAAACTGATGAACAACGATTATTTCTGTCCTTTTCTGTTTCAACAGAAATGCTTTATTCTGTAATATATTTAACGATAACTTATAGGACTTATAGAAAAGCTTACTGAAAATAAGAATGACTTAGAACGGCAGCATTGGTATCACAGAAGTCATGCTCACGGCTTGATATTTCAACACTTGCATTTCAACAAAGCATTTGCTACACTGTGCCATTTTAGAAGAATCATGTCTTCCATGTCATAAATGGAACAGACACGTATTCTAAAGATTTTGATCTCTCTCCATAAAATTGTATGCCTTTTTGAGGTCAGTATCTTGTGCTATTTTTATAGGGGTAGTGTTGTAGTATATCACTGAGTGATATTTCAGTAATGTTACTAAATTTGAGTGATATTTCAGTAATATTACTGAATTTCAGTGATATTACTGAAATATCACTCGGTGACTACTTTTGTCATTTTGTTTTAAGACATCTAAGAGAAGTAAGTCTTAGGAATGGGTCTTATGAGAATGTCAGAATGAAGGGTTTGATTGAGAAAGTCAGTTTAGTTATAAAATGGGAAGAAATATTGCCTTGAATCGGTGGTGCATTGCCATCAGCACGCAAAGCGGAAATTGAACTTGAACTGCTCCTTGGCATGTCCTCTCTACATGCAATTCAGTAAAACTCACGTGCCACACTTTTGTTTGGCCCGGATTGCGTTCTCTTTCTGGTCTTCACTTGTCTCTTGCCCCATCACTGTGGGGTACGAATTTCTCACAGGAATCTCCTGGGAGGTAAAGAATGGGTAGGCATTCATCATATATTCCTGCAATATATAACACACTGGCAATCTATTTTAATCCAATTTTATCTTAATTTATAATCTAATACAAGATGAATACCTTCTTGCTTAGATACAATCATTTTTCCTAGTGCTTTTTATTTTTCCTTCATAATAAACCTAGATAGCCATGTGCCAAAATGAATAAAAAGCAAACCTATAACATATTACTTGATGTTAAATAGATCCTTGGTATTTTTAACATCACTGAAAATTACCATTTGTACCTTAAGAAAGACAATAATTACAAAAAATTCTATACTTGTTTTTATTCTTTCAAAGCACAATGTTAAAGGATATTTTGTTCAAAGTTTAAATAACGCCTTCATTATGTTTAATTTTTCAAGGGAAATGTAGATTATTCTCCTTCTTTAAAAATGTCTTAATAGATTTTGTAGATGGGCACTTAGGCTGTTTCCAGCACTTGGCTGTTGTGAATTGTGCTGCTATGAACATTGGGGTGCATAAGTTCTTTTGAATTGGTTTTTCGGGGTTCTTAGGGTATAATCCCAGTAGTGGAATTGTTGGGTCGAAAGGCAGTTCCATTTTCATTTTTCTGAGGAAGTTCCATACTGTTTTCCACAATGAGTGGATCAAGAAACTATGGTACATTTACACAATGGAATTCTACGCAGCAGAGAGGAAGAAGGAGCTTATACCCTTTGCAACTGCATGGATGGAACTGGAGAGCATTATGCTAAGTCAGGTAAGCCAGGCGGTGAGGAACAAATACCATATGACCTCACCTTTAACTGGAACGTAATCAACAAAAGCAGAAAGCAAGCAAAACATAACCAGAGACATTGAAATTAAGAACAATCTAACAATAGCCAGGGGGGAGTAGGGAGGGAACAATGGGGGGAAGGGTTTTCAGGAACCACTATAGAGGACACATGGACAGAACCAAGGGGGAGGAGAGAGGCAAGGGAGGGAGGTGGAGTTGGAGGGGGTGGGGAGAGGATACAGACAACTGTAATTGAACAACAATAAAGTCATTATATAAAAAAAAGATCTCTTCAGGAAAAAAAATAAATAAAAATGTCTTAATAGATATACTGATGACCTTTATTTTGTGCATAGCCACCCCGCTACAACCCAGCACGTTTTCCTTCACCTGATTTCTTGCAGCTGAGTGCATCACTTGGACCTCTTCCATGAGTAATTGCACATTATATTAGTCTTCAAACTCGTTGCAGTCACTTGAGTCATGATACTCATTAAAAGAGACTTGCCTACAAAAGCCTTCCCTTTAAGCATAAAAGGCCCTTGCAGAAAAGAACCCTCCATCAGGAAAAACGATTCTTTCGCCAATGATAAGGGAGTCTGAGCACATCACTAAGATACTCCAAAAATCTCATATTAGCTGCCATTTCACAATACTTTGGGTAAGGTTTTCAATATCATAGCATTTCACATGAGAACAAACTGCTAGCTACCCTTGTATCTCTAAAGGGCTTTGTCTCCCACTACTGAAAGTACAGAAAATTTCGTATGAGATAAAAGAATCTTTGCAACTCAAGAAATTAATCCAGTTTTGCTTGCATTTACCTCCTCACTTGCATCTGGATCTCTGGGAAACTTTTTTCCATTTTCATTTATTTACAATGTTTACTACACGTTTATTTAGGATGATATCTTTTCAGAGTTCTGGCATTTCCAAAATATTTTCACATCATGCTGGCATTTAAACACTATGTTCCCGGGACATAGGGTTATGCAGTCCTATCTCTTTCCTCTCCGTTATTGGTATAGATTTTTCCATTGTTTTCTGTCTCTCAGTGTGGCAGTTAAACCCATACTCCCATTTTCCATTATTTTTATTTAACAGTTTTGTCTCTAAAACTTATAAGATATTTTTATATTTAGACAAGAAATTAATGAAACTTCAGGCTAAAATATACCAGTTTTTAAGATTTTGCTTAACTCTTCGTGTTCTTACTTATATACATTTAATCTTGCCTTACCTCTAAGAAATGGACAGCATTTCATTTACAGCATGTATAAATCTTTATTTTTCTCTTCTAAAAAATGTTAGACATGTTAATGCTGTCTGGATTGCATTATTGACATTTAAAATGTTATCTATCTCCAAGTTTCCAGGATGATTTTTTTAAAGATTTTATTTATTTTTAGACAGAAGGGAAGGGAGGGAGAAAGAGAGGGAGAGAAACATCAATGTGTGGTTGCCTCTCACGTGGCCCCCACTGGGGACCTGGCCTGCAACTGAGGCATGTGCCCTGACTGGGAATCAAACCTGCGAACCTTGGGTTCACCACCCACGCTCAATCCACTGAGCTACACCGGGGCTCCAAGATGATTTTTACTATCACCCATTTTGGGAACTATTGGGATATTCTGAATGACTCCATTCCTTTGTTCAGTAGCTACCATGATATATGATATTTTATAGATGTGTAGATTTGATCTGCCTTGATTCAAATAAATCCAAATGAATTCCAGCAAAGATGGTGCAGTGACCAGCAATGGAAAGGCCCTATGGTAGGAAATATTATTCACCGATAATTATTTATCAGTCACAGGTCACGCATGTTCTTCCCACGAGCCACGTGTAGTTGTCAGAATGATGCCATTGTGTTTGGCCACATGACTTGCTTTTTCCAAAGAATGGAATTAAAGCAATGAAGGCCAAGTAGATTCATCTGTATCCTTGACCTTGCTGAAAGCATCCATGAGGGGTTTAGTGCGTTGTTTTCTCCCTGGTTTTTCCTGTAAGTGGGTTGTTAGATCCAGAGATTTGACCAGATCTAGTTCAAGTTTTCAGCAAGATCATTTTTTGTAGTTGTTTGTTGTTTTTGTAAGAGCATTTTTTTGTGAAGTTAGCGGTCAGTGATGGCCATTGCTTAGCTCCATTATTTCATTTTGGTGTTGAAAACCCTGCTTTTCTTATTCCATGAAGCCCTCCTCATTCTAGTAGCTGAAATACTTTCAGAATGAGAAATTTTATGTCGTCAAATATTTAACGTATCACAGTACAGGGTATGCATAGAAACATGTTTCGTATGTATTTTTTCAATTGATAAGTATTCAAAATAAGAGATGTATTCTCTAGCATGAGGATTTATATGTTTACTATTTAAACGATATTTTTGATGTCCTTAAATATATATTTGATGCTTTCCAATCCATGTCAGTTATACTTCATTTCGGTGTTCCAAATTGCCCAGTCGTGGTCTGCAGAAGCATCTTCCAATTGGCTAGCATTAGTCCCACTTAACTTTAACGACTATTTCTGACTCTGAACCTATTTTCCCCGTAATAGTGGTGTTCCATAGCTGTCTTTACTCTGCTGTGACAATAATGTCCCAATCTCATGCTGTGCATTGCCCGCCTCAGTTCGGGAATTAATCATGTTACATCAAAAATGTTTTTAGTGGTAAATTATACTTGATACCCTAATACGAGCTACTCATTCTACTATTTCACTGTATAAATTGTTCTTTCTATATATTTTCAATGGGTAGAATCAGAAACTGTGTGTGTGTGTGTAGTACTATATTATCTGTTAAGGTTAAGTGATATTTGAAATTCAAATAAGAATTAAGGATTTTTATTTGCTTTTGACTTAAATTATTTGTTTTATTTTTGCATCTATTTTATTTTAAGGTAAAAATTTTGGTTCTTAAGTATACCATTATGATGAATTGTTTCATCCTATTGAAATAAATATGTATGTATATATATATATATATATATACGTTAATAGTCTCAGTAGAAAACATCATAAATAACTCTAATTACTTATAGTTTCAATTTTTCCAAATACGTATCTATAGATAGATAGATACACACACACACACACACACACACACATTCTTACCCCCCAACATTACCAGCAAACAGTGTATGAATAACATGGGCAGACGAGATGGATGTGTCCCATATGTGACTATAGAATCATTTTTCCATGTTTTTGTTACTAATGTAAAGCTTTTTCTAAATAAGGACATATATATCAAATAATTTAGTAAACTACAGATTTCTCTAATGCTACCTTAAAAAATGTTAAAACATATGTTACTACTCAAAAAATTTTTATTTTATTTATTTTTATTGTTTATGCTATTTCAGTTGTCCCAATTCCCTGCCCCACCTCCCCTTTCCCCCAGCCCAGGCCCCATTCCCACAGTTAATCTCTGCACTTTTGTCCACGTCCGTGGGCCATGCCTACACGCTCTTTGTCTAGTCCTTTTACTTTGTGACTCAAACACTTAATTGCTGTATATTAACGTGGATTTAGACACAGAGTTGTCCAGCCTTTTGGCGTCTCTGGGCCGCACTGGAAGAAGAAGAGGTGTCTTGGGCCGCACATGAAATATACGAGCACTGTCAAAATCTGATGAACAAAAAAAAAAGGTTTTAAATAAATTGACGATTTTGTGTTGGGCCGCCTTCATAGTCATCCTGGGCTGCATGTGGCCTGAGGGCTTCGGGTTGGACACCCCTGATAGAGGTCCTTTGTTCTTATATTTATTAAGCAAATTTGCTAAATATTAGCCCTTATGTGTAATTATTATGCAAAAACACAGCTGAGGAACAAAACACATAAATTGGGTTCTGTCGTGTACACAAATATATGCAGCTTTAAATATACAGAGTACACAGAATGCTCATGTGGTGTAAACAAAAAAGTAATGAATCTGGCTGACAGGCCTGTAAATATTGTGATACTCAATTTCATTTGTAATTCAGCTAGAATATAGTGAATGTAATTTCCATCCCTTGGGGTGTTTTATACTATATATAGTTAGAGAATTTTCTTGTATAGCAATGTTTTATAGTTTTTGCTTTAGTTTCTAAGTAAGAAATCAAATATGAACATTTTTGGCTCTAGAAAAACAAGAATATACCTGAAAAACCACCATTCCAAATATTTCAAGAATACTTAAATAATCTGACATAATTCCTTTAAATTAGTACATTTTTAAATAGTCTGGTAAAATTAGAATCTAGTAAAATTGTTTTTCTTTTGTATTGTGGTTTTAGATAATAGTTCATTTTATTTTTATATCTTGCAGATAACTGCAATAAAACTAACAACATTAAATTGCTAGCTCTTATTTGATCAAGACAATACATTTGTATTTTACATTGTTTTCTTTAATGCAATTTGTTCAACTAAAAACATTATTTTTAAAGGTTTAAGTATAAATGACTGAATTTTTTAAATATAATTTGGGCATTATATATGCAAATATGTGATAAATAGAAATAAAGAATTTATTTTGAAAGTTAACATTGCCAAAAATGTGTAGACTGGATAACTTTCTTACGATTATCATTGAATTGATATTTTATTAAGATCATGAGATTATTAGAATTATGAAAATAACTAGAATAATATTAGACAGTGGTGAGTATGCAAAACATTTTACATTAGTACTTGTATTATGTATTAATTAATTAATTATTTTCCATATGAATAATATAAAGCTACTTTTCCCTCACCTTTTATTTAAATACACATATCCTTCAGGACATTCTTTTTTTTTAATGATGTAAAATAAGATTAAATAATTACTATGAAATTTATTTTAAAATCATATATATATAAATAAACCTGAATATTTATCTGTAATAAGTAAAGTAAAATCCATTTGGAGTTTGCAGGTGTTTTGAAAGCACGTACATGTGAATTGTATTTTCAGCGGTTTGAGTAGTTCTTACAAATGGTTTCTGTTTGACTGGAGAGTTAGTCATGACATTAAATTAAATAGAGCATATGACAAGTTGATTGCACCATATATCTGTGACGGCAGCGTGTGCATATTAAAGACGCCCCTGGGGGAGCTCTGCAATTAAGTCAGGGTGGTCTGCAGGCAGTTCTGATCATACACCCCCTCAGGAAAGAAAGTTTGGATCCACTACAGTCACTTACAAATTATACTCACTTATTACTATATGAGTCAATTAGCTTATTTTATATATATATATATATGTATATATACAAAACATATTTATGTACGTATCAGAAGGTGTAGAAAAATATAAAGGGATTAACATAAAACATAAGAACTTCTAATATTTTTCTCATACACCCTTGGTATTACCTCAGACCCTGTCTTTTCTGTTTCTGATTTACACTATTGATTCTCACTGTGATCAATGAACAGTCTAGTTATTTCTATGATGAAACGTGAGAAAAATTAGTAAATAGGAGTGTCAATTTGGGGGCGATTATTTAAAGGGTTGGTTGATCATACCCATCACTAGAAGAAAACCATTTGTTTTCACGTTCTGTAGTTTACCACATGCTTTTGCATAGCAAATCTTTGAGCGTCACAGGTTCCTTACAGTCTGGATAGAACAGTCGGTCCTGACAGCCATGTTTTTCAGTTAATACAGCTGACATTCACGGAGCCAGAGTGTCATTCCTGGCCATAGAGCTGATAATAATAATAATACATCAGATGGTAACATGGTCTTGCAAATGATGGACATTTGGCTGGAGTCGGGGCTGCGAATGAGGGGCCCCTGGGTGACAGAAGCAGGACTGGGCTGGTCATGTCATTGTAAAGCACAGGGGACTTAAGATGGGCATCATGGTGGAGCTGGGTCAGGAAGTGCATGCAAGGTCCAGGTGACAAAGCCAAAAGCATCAAGACCCTGGCAACCATGGCACAGACAATGAACTTGGTGAAGGGCCAAGTTCAGAACTTCTCTGTGCAGGTGGTTGCTAAGTTTTATATACAATTATTTGTGTGTGTGCACATGTTTGTGATTGTGGCTATGTGTGAATGGACAGAGAACGTGCAATCTCCAGATTAGAAAACAGTTTATTTCTCAGAGAGACTCTCAGTGCTGGTCCCCTGAGCCTTGGACCCAGGCACTGACAGAGTGACAGTCTAGTGCTCCCTGGTTCCTGGGTCCATCCTGATATCACGTGGTTCAGAGCTGATGGGAGGCAGTTAGTACAGAGGCCCAACTTCTCCTTCACTGAAAGAAAGGCCTTCTCTTTGGAACATAAAAAAATATACTGGCAGTAATTCAATATATCTGGGGAATAGGAGCAAAGGTCCTGAGCCCACATTCTTAGCTCTACCAAAAATTGGAGGGATGCGACTTCCCAGGCATTTGCTGAACTGCTGATCAAGCTTTCCAGCAACCCCCACACTCAAATTGTGTCTGCTCTATGCCATTCTTTTAATATTATTTTCTTTCTCTCCTCCTTTATTTGTCCCCCCTTGAATATTTATTTTCCAGTTGAAGTTCCATAGCACAGTCATTTCCCTGAATACATGAAAACATGCACCTCACCTCCTACTGCAACTGGCTGGACAGTCTCCACATACCCTGCCTGGGGGCGGGGCCAGAGGGACCGCTTCTGAGATGCCATTGTCTGGTTTTCTGGTGTGACCAGAGACGAAGAGGAGATCAGGCACACGGCTCATGAAAAGGGGCCACTCACCCTAGGGTGGCTCCACTTTATAATGCTATATTTATTAAAAGAATTTTTTTCTCTTTAGCAAGTTTTGATCAATTACAGGAGCTCAGAATTTCATGGGTATCTATGACCTGCAAAATACAATAAGCTGTCAATGGGTGTGATGAATTAGTCATAAATCTACGACCACAAAGTCATTACCATTTAAACATTGACAAAGTGCATCATGTTTTGAAATGAAAGGCTATTACAGAGCATTATTAATAAAAGTACTCTTTTTACTTATCAAAGCTCAGGGGTAGTTTTACCAAGTTAGTTTCCACAAAAGCTTTAACAAGATGAACGGATGTACAACACTGTCAGCTGCAGCTAAGGAAAACTGGAAAATAACTGACAAAAAAAAGAGGCCCAGGAGATTTTATTCGTTCCTCCTCAGCACCACACACTCTGCCTGACAGCCCTTCCTGTTCTCTGGTTTTAAGTCGAAGAGATCACGTATCTGACATTAGCGTCTTAGAGGTATATGCAAGACTTGCTTGTTATAAAGCAGTCTCTGTAGACATTTGTAATGTCTCGGCATCACTTCTGTAAAGAGACGAGGCATTGAAAAGATAGCTAGCTACGACCCACATTTTTCTACTCCCCTGCCTCCTAGTGTAGGAGTTGCAAACACAGAAAACAGGATGGTTTCTACCCCGTTAGGTGTGTTCATAGCTTTTTGGGTATGGTAACAGTAGGGGCAGTGTTAAAGGACCTCATGATGCCATATTAGAAAGAAATCTTTACACAGTTATGCTGTGAATATGATATTTTTTGGGGGATAAATAGTATCAGCACCAAATTGTAACTGCTCTTCAAACTAACTATATATTTTGTAAATGATAAAGTACATATTAAAATATATTTATAAATAATAAACAATATTTATAAACAATGAAGTTACATATTACTAAGTTAAATAAAATTTTGCAATATGATCTAAAATAGTATTATGTAATTTTGAGATTATAGAGACTTCATTAGTAGTAAAGGATTGAACACATAGACTCCTATTAGTAAAATATTTTGAGATTGAATCATATTTGGCATTCTGAAAGAACTGTTACAAATGCCATATTGTTTCAGAAACTAGGAAAATGCTGACTTTTCTAAGAAGCCATGTATCTATTTTAGTTGTTGGAGGCTCTCAAACCCATAATTCTCAAACTAAAGTAAATCCAGGGAAAATCTATTAGCATTCCTATTCCTTAAAAAATAAAGTCTAAGGAATAGACACATACAATTGTATATATATAATTATTTCTATAGTTCCACAGGGGTTTATTGTTATTCAATTCAGAAATAATCCTTGGGCAGAGAGAAATTGGTTCCTGTGTTTAGTATGTAGAACTTAGAAGACAGTAAAAGATTTGCATTCAATTTTTTATACTTTGTAAAGTTTGCTCTCTGGAGATTTGGGCAACAGAATTTATCAAATCTTTTACTTTGAAGAGTGAAAAGAAAATGAACAATTTTCTTCCTTTTCAATAAGTACAAGTTTTAAAATAGCACACGAAACCACCCATCTGAATTTGCATTTTTTTATTAAATCCCATTTTCCCCCCTTTGTCCCCCTCAGCCCAGCACCCCCCACCCCCACAGTCAGTCCCCACCCTGGTGTCCCTGTCCATCTGTCCACGTCGTGTGGCATTCACACGTGTTCTTTGTCTAGTCTCTTCCCCTTCTTCCCACCATTGCCTCCCTTCTGGTCACTTTCAGTCTGTTCCTTGTTTCTATGCCGGCGGTTGCCTTTTTTTGTTTGTTTGTTACTTTATTTTGTTCATTAGATTCCTCTATAGGTTTTAAGTGAAGCAAAACTATAGGTTTCTTGCAGAGCAGAATTGGTGTGAGTCTTCTTTCCTGGCAGCTTTGACCCAGTCAGATGATCGCGAACGTTATCTCTGAGGAACCTTGTAATAGGAAAAAGCCACAGATCTGGAGTAGCAAATGGAAGTGGGGACCTTGCGGTGTAAACCCTGCCAGCACAGGCCCAGAGCTGCCCACGGGCCGTGCGTGAGTCCTGCGCACACTTACAGGAAGTGCGATTCAGACAACTAGAGCCCATATCCTGTAGATGGGGCCCACTACACTGCTAAATAATCGGTCAAGAAAAATAATCAAGTATGAAGGTGCTTCGGTTTCAACCCAAATCTGTGAGACTTTGCTTAATTTTCAGGAGGTACGAAAATTAAACTCACTGAACAAGAAACAGAGTTGACTCTTCAATCCTATTGAGAGGTAGAAATCAGAACGGGTCCAACCTTTTCAACAACTTGTCATAATGTGTTATACATGTGTCAAATATTTATCAAAATACCTTTAAAAGTCTTTGTTATTTCCACAATAATCAGGTATCAGGTATATAACTGTGTGTGTGTGTATTGCACCCACATTTGCTCACTTTCTCAATGTGTTGCCCTCCGTCCGTGTTTGTGCCTTTCCATAGCTGCGGAGGTGTGCACATGTGTGTCTCTTGTTTGCCAGCAAATTGAACCTCTTTTATTTTTCACTAATGCTAGTCAACTAAAAAATGAACTGTATTTTTTATTTGCAACTAGTGACATTTTGAAGAGTGAATTTCTTTTCTGTAAAGTGACCTTGGTTTTACGCAGGTTCTCCTTTCCTTGATTCAAAGGAGTTACAAATATGCATTTTAACAGGGTATTTGGGAAATTGATCCCTAGATCAATATCCCTGATATTATTAACACTTTTCTATTTATTTCTCTGTGTGGCTCCTTGGATAGATGAACTTGATACTCATGCAAATATTTTTGAAAGTAAACTTCAGACAGCCCAAATCAATGCATTAATTGCTGTGTCTATGAAAGAAAGCACTTTTTTAATATTGCCTCTTTAGTAAAACACATATCTGTTCCCACTGACCAGGAAATGTGAGGGGTAGATACAACTGAGAAACCTCTGTACTTGGGAATAGCATTGGACCTGTGTCCTTGGATACCACCCTATAAACAGCTCTTGGTTGTCCAGGAAAGAGTTGACTGGCAGTTCCTAAGGAGATGGGCAGAATTTTATTTCGAAGGCTACCACTCCCGTCAAAGAAGGGGAAAATAGAGAAGCCCAGTGGGCTGAACTGTGTGCTGTGTTCCTTCCAATGATGAAGGAAATGAACAATGATAAAAGCCTGTACATATTCATTTTTACCAACTCATGGGTGATGGCCAATTGCCTGGCCGTAAGTTCAGGCAGGAGAACATTAGAAACTTAGCCTAGTAGAGGGATACACATTTGGGGTATGGCTAAGTGGAAATCACTATGGGGACGTCAGGGACACACAGGAAAGTAGGGCCTGCATTGCCCATCAGCAGGACGGCCTTCCAGACTCGGAATGTGATTGGAGTCACCAAGCACATGAGTAGGGGACTGCGATAATGCAGGAATGGACTAAATCATTTTTATTTTTTGTGTCTCTGAACTGAAATTCAGATAATTCATTGAGCTTTGTCCTTAGTCGTTAAATCTCTCTTCATTTGTATCTAATATGTTAATCTCACATACAGAGATTTTAATTTTTGTTACATTCATTTTTAATCATTTTAACTTCAATACTTTATTTCTAAAATTTCTATTTTTTTCAAATATCCATTCCTAGATTTAATAGTGCTTTGATGTCTTGCTTCTATGTTTGATTCCTTCCTTTATCTTTTAATTACGATGAACACAATATATTCTATAACTCATCATTCCAATATGAGAATTCCTCCTGAGCCAGATTCTGTGGCTTGATTATCCTTCAAACATCATTGTATTTCCTTCCTTTTGATTTTTCATGGCCTTTGTTGGAGAATTCACATTCATGGTTATTTTGCACGCTGAATGCTCTAAGATTTGGTTTTAGTGAGAATTTATTGGCCGAGAACTCTGCTTCTGTGCGGCCCATGAGCACTCTATGCCCCTTGGCCCTGCTTTAAATTCATATCTAAGCTTATAGGGACTTGGACCATGATCTGGAATACCACTCAAATCCTAGGTGAAAGCCGTTTGGAATTATGAAGTCTCAGAGATGTCACATGTCCTAAGGGAGGACTGTGATCTAGTTTATCCTTTCGCTGAAAGTACTGATCTGTGGGGATTCACTTTTATGCTGGGTCACCCTGCACTGCAGACAAACCCCATATCACAAGTTCACGTTCTTATATATTGTTCCCGTGTGGAACATGAAAACAAACTAAATGAGGAAATGCCTGAGTTCCGTGAACTCCTCCAATACCCTTGCGGTCGCTGCTGGCTTGGCTCACTTGCGTTCTCTATTTGTCTTCATTCCACATTTTGGTCTCATGGTCTTCCTGCCTTTCTTGCTCATGCACATATTGTAAAGTATAGGCATTGCTGTATTTTATCAAGCATTTAAGTGTTTTGTAGGAAGTAGATTTACAGAATACATAGTCTATAAGTTTGGAGGAAATGTTGGCAACTCTATTGTGTAGAGTAAAACACCATGATTAATTTAGGGACTTAAAAAGTCATTTATATACCTCAGGATTCTGTGAGTCACTAGCTAAAGTTGGGCTCAGCTGTGCCACTCTAAATGGTTCTTAAGAAGTATCAATTAATCCCAAGAGTGGCAAGAGAGAGTGAGCCTAAATGAGTGAGGATTTTCAAGGCATTTCTTTTATCATGTTAACTATTATCCCATCAGCCACAGCAAGGCACATGGTCAAGTGTAGTTCAACAGTTAGTTTAAAAGACTCCACTTTTTTTACAAGGAGTTCAGTATCATTGATAAGTACCAGCAAACACACAAGGGAAGATTCACGGCTATATTTGCTTTATACCACAAAAAAAGATAATTTCCTTATCATCGACTTCAGCGTAATTTTCCTTTTATGTGACATTTACGTCACCCTTTTTAATTTTTAAAATAGTCATTATTAGTCCCTCAGTGATCTTGAAAAATTAATATATTATTCTAAAGGTAGTTAAAGCTCTACAAGGATAGGTGAATAACATTTTTCATCTTTACCAACTATTTAATTAAAGAAATGTTTAAATATGTATGTATTTTAGAAAACTTTTAATTGAAAAAATATTTGATTTTTTAAATATTCATAAGATTCTGTTCTCAGCATTTGTCAGCTTGGATATCCTAAAAAGCATAATAATGCTTAATTAAATAAACATATGATAAAATCTATTGAAAATAAAGGAAATAATTAAGGCAAGATTCAGCATAGGAGTTAGTTATAAAAGGGCAAGGGAAGAAGATGTTGAAATCAGGGACAGATCCGAAGAGATTTTAATGTTTCAGCTCTGAAGCTGGGCACTGCGTACCTGAAGGTCCGTTGTGTGTTTTATGATGGGATATAATACTGCAGTAGTGTGCAAAATTAGGGAATTGGCTTTGTTCTCAACACAGGTTACTGAATCAAATAGGTAGCCTTATTACAAGTTGGATTCTTGTCTTATAAACCACATACAGAAAAAATTTCATTAGGATTGTTGATATAAATGTTCAAGGAAAAGTACTAGTATTACTAAAAAAAGAAAGAAAAATAATATTTTATTGATTCATTACAATAAATCCTAACTATCTATTTGCCTTCCATTAGTTTTAGCATTTAAATAATTATTATAAGTATGACTCATTTTATTTTGCTTTAAGATATACAGTGGATTTCCTGGTAGAATCTTACTATTGTAATATTTACACATTTTGTGCAGTTACTGAAAGTAGTATAGGAGGTTTGGTTGGAATGAGCTGACAGAGCAGGGATTTGCAAGGGAAGTTCAAATGCCTAAGAATACATTCTATGGGAAAATAAAGTATATTCAGTAGTAGTAGTGCTGTGTGCATCCAAAATAGGAGAGGTCTGCCCTGGCTGGTGTAGCTCAGTGGATTGAGCGCGGACTGGGAAGCAAAGAGTCCCGGTTCGATTCCCAGTCAGGGCACATGCCTGGGTTGCAGGCCAGGTCCCCAGTGAGGGCCATGTGAGGAGCAACCATACATTGCTGTTTCTCTCCCTCTCTGTGTCCCTCCCTTCTCCTCTCTCTAAAAATAAATAAATAAAATCTTAAAAAAAATAGGAGAGTTCAGTGGTGAAGGCCAAAACAAAAACAAAAACAAACAAAAAAAATAAGGCCCCGCTTAGATACAGGTGACACAGACTGTGGTTTTGTAATTTCTGGAAGCCAAGCACTTGATGACTTCAACATTGTTTATGTTACCTTTACCTAATCAGAAACTGCATTTATTTTATTAAACCATGTTCATTTCTCATCACTGTTAACAACTGGAACAAAATGTGTGACTTAAAATGAGACAAACACTCTTTTACAATTTCATAGACCAGAAGCCAGAAATCAGTTCCACCGTCCAATGTCAGGTTGTCGACAGGTTCATCCCTTCTCCACGCCTTTCCCACCTTCCAGAGGCCACGTGCGTTCCTCGTCTGTGGCTCCTTCCTCCGCCTTCAGAGCGCCCACTCCAGCCTCTGCTGCATCCTCACATCGGCCTCTCTCGGGCCCTCATTTCTCCCGAGTCCCTCCTGTAAAGATAGTTGTGATCGCATCAGCCCACCCTGACGCACCAGGATAACTCTAGATAACCCATCCACAGAGCTGTAATCACGCGTTGAATGTCCCTTTTGCCGTACAGGGTGCCGCCCGCAGCGCAGTGATTGGGCACGGGCACGTTTGTGCTGCTGAGGGAGGGCAGAATCCAGCCTACCCACCAGCAATCCGTCTGCAGATGGCAAAGGAAAAACTAGGAACTATTTTGGGAGTGTACGTTGGTTTTTGCTCCAGCATTGGTCTTCATTACTATCAGTAAATTTCAACATCCTGATCTGAACACACTAAAAATTTTAATGAAACATCTGCAAATGACATTAAAGCTTGTGAAGTAACTACCTTGGTATGTGAATACAAGAATAATTCTATAAGGACAAATAATATATATTTTTTTCATCCTCACTGAATGACATGCTTATTGATTTAGAGAGGGGAAGGGAGGGAGAGAGTGAGAAGGAGAGAAACATCAATTTGAGAGAGAAGCATCAATCCGCTGCCTCATTATGTGCCCCAGCTGGAGATGGGACCTGCAACCCAGGTATGTGCACTGACTGGGGACTGAACCCACTACTCTAGTTTTTGGGACAACGCTCCAATCAACTGAGCCACACCAGCCAGGGCAATAAGAAAAAATAATATATGTGATGCAATTTCCCTTAAGTGCTCCAAGTTCACAGATTATCTGATTCCTTCTCAAACTGTCCAGAAATAGCTCAGAAGTAATAAAACGGAAAATAACAACAACAAAAAATGAGATGATAGAAAAGAGAACGAAGGTTTTGACCATGAGTCATAAAATCGGTATTGTTTGTTCTCATTAAGATGGTGACTCCAGAGAGCAGCATCCATAGACCCATTATTTAACTTACATATTAAAGTCATCATTTCATCTGGAAAGCATTTTGGGGACTTGGAAAGAGTGCTGAGGTCAGATGATGTTCTTACCATCTTACAATCGCTTTTAAGATTTAATGCTTTCACTCATAAACCTATGCTAAATTTAACTGTTATCAATACTTTCTAATCATACAGGTCTTAATAGAAAAGTGTAATGTCATCAAATAAGTTTCTAAGGTTATGAAAGAGAAAAACACAGGAGTAAATGTAAAGTAACTTAATATTCTGGACCTGTATTTGCATAACTATATCTTCCTATTTCAGGATTTAAAAATACTTAAATAAAAGGAAAGCAATATTGTTTAGAATTGGAAAACTCAATCTTGTAAAGATTTCTCTCTCTAAATTAACCTATAAATTAGAAAAAATACTTCAATTAAAACTAGTATAGAATCTTTGACAGTCAAGAAAAAATTTGTCCACAATTCATGTAGGCAATGAAAAGAGAGACCGGGAAGGGAATAAGAGATTGGAAAAAAAAAGTACTTCAGTGTGGCAGTGACATTTTCCAACCAGATATTTGCACCTGATGTGCAACATGCCGTGCCTTTGCAGAAATAGAATGACAGATCAAAGTTAAAAGAAATCCAAGCCAGACTCAGGAATCCATGGGGATTTGATACATAATAAGGCATCTTTCGAACCTGCAGAGGTATGCGTTACCCAAATCTTCAGTGCAATTAAGAGAAAAGCTGTAGCCAACCCCATCTCTTACATTCAAATGCACTCCATCTAAATGAAATATTTAAATTTTGTGAAGCTACCACATTATAACAAGAACGAAGGTTTCCGTAAATGTGTAAGAAAATTCATTTTAGGCCTGGCTGGTGTAGCTCAGTGGATTGAGTGCAGGCTGGGAACCAGAGGGTCCCGGTTCGATTCCCAGTTGGGGCACATTCCTGGGTCACGGGCCAGGTCCCCGATGAGGGCCATGTGAGAGGCAACCATACATTGCTCTTTCTCCCTCTCTTCTCCTCTCTCTGAAAAATAAATAAATAAAATATAAAAAAAAAAGAAAATTCATTTTAATGCAAGGAAAATGCCAGAACCAAAGACAAATAATGTGCTTATATAAACACATGTAGCTTCCTACCCACATAAATATAGAATGATATATTTTAAATATAAATATACTCTAGACATTTATAACAAAGTTATTATATCTAAAATATAGATAGACAGTGTCAACATTTTTAGATTTAATAACCTTGCATATATATATTTCCATCTAAAGAGTAATAGACTAGATTATTTATTTCTGAGTTCATTTCAGTTGTCCATTGAAAAACAACCGTGTTCAACCTTCGTTGCCAACCTCGTCATGACAGTAATTAATATATTAGTAATGCATCATTAAGCTAGCCTGTCAAAGAAAAAACAACTCATTACCATAAACTGTTGCATGTATTAATGGGCAGGAAGTTCTGAAGAACATTTCACGACTGATAGAAAGGCAAGCGCAGCAAAGCATAAACTCTAAACATAACAAGTGTTCTGCAGCCGACACCACCTGAGCACTCAATAGTATTATTCAGTTAAGTCCAAGTAACTGGGACAGCCTTGTTGACAAGCTCAGAAAACAATTAACTATGAGCAAGTGGAATTTGAGTAATTATAACAAACATATGTAAAATAACTATTTTGGAAGGAAAATACTTTTTAAAACATTTTTTGGTAATCCTACCTGGTGAGAAGTTCTAGCATGTTTATTCCACTTCTTTGCATTAATAGTTGAACTTATAACAATGCTTTTTAGTCATCTATGCAAAGGGTACCTCACACTTACCAAATTTTTGGTTATTTATTAACCTGTTATAACCACAGCCCCCAAATTAGGCAAAGACTAGCATGCCAACCATAAACAGGGTTATTAGCTACTAATATAAGATATTTTGATAAACTCAGGGCATCCTAACATAATAGATAACGTGTGTAATGTACAATTAAAAAGAACAGTAAAACTTTTAACCTGTCGCAAAAAGAAATAAAGAAACTCACAATCTGAATAAGAAAAGCAGTCAACTGGCGCCAATATCCTGATAAATCATATATTGCCATTTTGTGACAAGGATTTTTAAAGCAGTATCGGAGTTTCATAGTAGACTTTAGAAAGCTGATTTACTATATAAAATATCAATGGAAATTCTCTGATTTCTTATATATAGTTACCTCATTTCATCACTTCATAAACCATATTGAAATTCTTATCGGACTCAAACACTGAATATTATAAATTGCCATTTTCTTTGTTATAAAACTAAAAACAAAAAAAAATGTATGATTTCTGGGATATTTTTAGTGCCTAAAATTTAGCAATGTAAATGCACTGCATAAAAATTTGAATGTCATGTTTTATTATTTTTCACATATGAGAAAATTAACTTAAGTATAACAA
Source organism: Micronycteris hirsuta (assembly GCA_004026765.1). Taxonomy (NCBI): domain Eukaryota; kingdom Metazoa; phylum Chordata; class Mammalia; order Chiroptera; family Phyllostomidae; genus Micronycteris; species Micronycteris hirsuta. The sequence continues at coordinate 27,788 of PVJI01012096.1, read as the reverse complement.
ATTAAAAGAAAATTCTAGAAGGATTAATGTCCCTGATCTAATTTACCAATAGATTAAATCAATGCTTCTGTGATTCATACATTGTGGCAATGCCTTGTTTTTGTTTGAAGAAGCATAACACATGCCCTCGAAAGTGTTTTTCGTGTATAAATACTGTTTTTACCGATTATTTTTGCATTTAACTCCATCTAATTATGCAAACATTTGGGCATGCTATCTCATTTTTCTTCACTGCTACACTAATCCTAGTTAATCCTATAAACATAACACAGTTCTTTCTCCGTGAGTTTATTAACATGCCAAGACGTATCTGTTAAGTACATGGACTTGTAATTTTAATTTTAACACCTACTATTTCCAGACTCTCCTAGTCTCATTAAACACAGGCAGCGCTTAGTTCTCAGAAACACTCCAGTTATCTTGCTTCGTCTCCTTGTTTCCCTGTACATTATCCCTTTTTTCCACACTGCTCTCTTTCTGCTCTCATAGCACTTTCCCGTGTAATGCTGTTACCATGTATAACCCACCTGTGGGAGGCTGTAGACACAGTGGTTAGAAGTGTGGGCTCTTAAGAGTTGGCTCAAGTCCATACGACTACGGTTTATCACTCATTTACCTCACTGTCTTTATGACCTTTGATGAATTTTGTAACCCCTTCAGTTTTCTCATACATGGAAGAGGAGCAATAAGCTGCCTGCCCTGGAGACCAAACAGGAGAAGCACTTGGGCCAGTGTCTAACCAGTCGGGGTGACCAATATATATTAGAAATTATTCTTCTTCAGAATGCAGTGATACTTGCATGGCTGTAAGATATCCATTCGGAACAACAGCAAACATTATGTCTTCAAGGCTGAGACATTTCAAATTCTAAATGTCCACGTAAGAATTATTATTCTGCTCATCTTACAGACTTGGGATTGCTATCATTAAAACATATATATGATTAAAGTTTTAGAATTATAATTTAAATTGTCACCTCTGAAATAAAATAACTGGCAATGTTATATGCAGTGAAATATCCTTCACATAAAGGAGAAATGAAGGCATGTTAAATCACGGGAAATCTGAGAGATCCAACATCAGCAAATACACACTTAATAAAATACTTGTAAATAGACTGTACAAACAACTCCTCCAATCACTAAAAAAACAGACAGCCCAACATCAAAGTGCATGAAAGACTTGACACAGCACATCGCACAGAGGAAATCCAACTGGCTGATGCCGGATTCTGATGAGCGTGTTGGTGCAGAACGGCCCTGCAGAAGGTGGAGTCGCGGGTGGAAAGACGGCGGTAAACAGCATGGGGAGACAACTGGTACGGTGCATGCCAGTCAGTTATCCAGCTTTCGGGAAAATCTGTGATCGATTAAACGGTTTGGTTTGACCCCCGTAGTTGGCCTCAAAGGCAAACTGCCACAATTGTTCTGGACACTTCCTCCCACTCTGAGGGCCTCACGATGTCATCACGTTGTCGGATGCAATACAGCACCTAACAACTGTAGTCTGTGAGATTCGCAAGTGGAAGAGAAGCGGATGAAGCGTCATTGCGGGAATGAAGATTCCGCGGGAGTGCCATTTCTGAATCTCTTGAAAGAAATGTGGCAAGGGAAGTAAGTAGCTCTAAAAACCTAGTTGTGAAAGAAATGCTATTTTTCAAAAACAATCAGAATTTATCAATAACTAGAGACATTTAGGAGCAATTATCAAAAACATTAACAAGAAGAAAAATCATGGACCTTTGGATATTTTTAAAAATTGTAATTAAAATGAAAACTTTAAAATTAAAAATCTTTCAAATATCGTAAGGTTCATTAATTAGGCAAAGCCTTAATGTGCGTTTCTAGAATTATTTAACAAGTTCAATTTTATAAATATAGTAAAATTTATGCATAGAATTATTATTATAACAACTATAAATTATTCAGTCAGTAATATTACCCTCCAGGTATGTTGGCACAGGTCTGAAAATAGGTGTAAATATTTAATAAAATATCAAAGGAATGTATTTTTGCCAATTTAAAAACTTATGATGCTTTGCATCCTTAACTTTTTCTAACAAAAAGCTAAAAATGATAAGTAATATTATGCTATCTTGTTTATAGAATTTGATTTAATAGTTATTTGTTTAAAATTTCAAAAATATAATGCTGGATAAAATAGTAATCTTTAAAACTTATTAAAGACTATTAAAAGCCTTAACTGTATGTTTTAAATAAGATTGCATGAGTAATAGATGAGGGTTTGATTAACAACAAGACATTGGAAAGCGGTGGTATCGGTTGTTGGAAGGTTTAGTGAGTCAACCATTGAAAGCAGGTGCTGAAACAGCGGACATAATCTTGTTTGCATCGATGGAGAATCAGCAACACCACAGAAACAACAATCCACGTTGTGTAACACAGACCCAGAATGAATTTGTTCATTCATAGGAAACATGCTATTAATCTTTCAAACACCAAACTATACGAAGGGCAGAGATCACACTAAATACTCTGTAAAGTGGTGAAAATCCGTCTAAAGAGCATTCAGAAATTAATAATGCAAATAGTAAGGAGTGAGAAATCCATTTCACACAGACTCCATTCAAAATAACTACATGCTTAACAAGATAGACTTCAAGAAAAGGTGGGACAACTATTTAAATACTGAGCTGTCCTTCCCTCCCTCCCTCCCTCCGTTCCTTCCTTCCTAAGTATGCATTGGTTATCATTAACAACAGTCATGAAAATATGCATAACATGTGAAAAACAGAAATCTATGCTTTTGCAGAGTTAACAAAATTTCAATTATAAATGAGGTAGAGCTAAATAATAATGGATTAAGTTGTCAGTTGTTTCTTGAATTGCAAATCTTTACATAAATCTTAGATTCTTTTGGCTAAATACCTTTTGAGAGATATTTGATAAGGAACTTAATAGCCTCAGGTAAAACCTCATATTGACATTATATAGTTTGGTAAACATTTTATTACTAGTCACATACCAAAGTATAATTACGTTTTAATTCCATGGGTTACCCAGTGTGAACAATATACTTTTTTGCACTGCTGATACAAATTTTGTTTTCCATGATTACTCTGCGATAGATTTACGACTTTCCCAAAGTGTGTTTTTTAAAGGTTCATTTAAAAAAACTACTGCCTTCATTATGTTTCTGAGACCCCCAAACACAAAACAACAGACTTACTATTGATTCTGTGATATATTTCATACTGCATAGATTTTCTACCTTGTGGACAACTTGTTTTCCAGCCAATTATAATGTAATTTTCTTTAATGCAAATTTTTGTCAAAATATCTGTAGAAATTATTATTTAGGAATGAGTGAGAGGACTTCAGGAAGCCTTTTTAGTCGGGGACGGGGGTTTTGTTGTGGGTGTAGGGGGTGAAACAGGTCTGATTACTTGATGCGATTAAAACCCATTCAGTGATGTTCAGCAATGCAGCGGTCCCCTCCCTGCTACATCAAAGAACTGCTCCGGGGGGCGGGCAGAGTGGGTTTACAGCAGCTACTTCGCTGCTTATAACCTGCGTGTCTCTTTCCATCGGAGCCGCTGGACGCCTACTTTGTCCACCCCGCCGGCCCAGAGGAAGAGCACCTTACTCCCCTGCCCCGTGTGGCGATACCAAGAATTACGGGCTTGCCTTTCGGAAATCCTTATTTTTTCAGAAGTCCATGTAATAAACGGCTTTGTTGTTTATGTCTGTTTACTTGCTGTTCTTTGTATGTGTTCATGGTAAATGTTCCTGTGAAGTTATTTGCAATATAACTTTATTATTAATTTGATCCTTTAGCTGTTTAAAGAATTATATTAATATACATGATTTAATAATTTCCCATTGCATTTATATGTTTCTGATAGGAAGATTGAGATCTCTGATAACCAATTTCTGCTAACCTCTTTTCTTCAATTTCACTGAATCCTTTCCTTAATCTTAGTAAGCAGCTTTATTTTTACCTCTCTTTTATACACCTTAAAATCATAATTTATTTGTTATTAAATCAGATAATCATTTTTCTTTAAATATGTGAGTTTAACCAACCCCATCCCCATTTGTTAATATAATAGGCATATCTAATATTGATTCTGTATTTTATTCTATTATTATTTTAATTTTTGCTTCTTTCATCTTATTTTCTAATGAATACACTTAGGAAATTATATTAATTAAGAGAATAAGGCTCCCCTCACTCTGCTCCTAGGTTTGCTTCTTCAGAGACTGGAACATGGCTGTGACCATGATGTGGTTGCTACAGCGGGCACGGGACCAATCATAATAATTTACTTTTAAGATAAAATGCCCTAGATCCTGTCTCTGTGCTAATAAGGACCATCAAGTAACACAGATCTAACTGGTTCACGTACGATTAAGAGAAAAGTAAGCTTCCTCAGTTCCACTTTGTCTGGTACTGCAGTCAGTAATTCTCTTACTATATTAATTCCACACTACCCCATAAATATATTTGAATTAAATTTGTGTAAATAACTATTTAATACTTCAAAATAATTGCTAAAGATATGCCACAAAGTTGGTGACTGTAGAGCTTGCACGAGAGCGTGGGTGTGTTTCTGAAAGCAATCTGAAAAGCAATATGAAAAAAGCTTTCCCTAAAACCCCACATGAACATGTCACAGAAGAGAATAAAAATAGCATGTCTATCACCACACTCATAAACAATTTGGAAGAGGCATACATAATTTGATGCAGTTCTTTCTCTTTTTACAAAATTAACTCATTAAGTCTTTCTGAGATAACTTTAATTTTTTGTTCCTTTCATCTTATTCTCCAGATTTTAAAATGTTTGTCAAAATTTCAGCCACTTTCAGTCAGAAATACATTTGTTGGCATCTCAGAAGGATCCCAACAATTATTTGAGTAATTACCTAATTGTTTTTTTTTTCACTCATTAGTCTGTAATTCCAATAACAGTTGTAGACCCTTTTCCCGCCAATGACTGTGCCTGACGCAAAAGAGTATTCCCATGTTTTTGTGTAAATTAACATGTAGGCATTAGATCATCCAAAGGAATCAGCTTCTGATCCCCATGGCTCAGGGATGAAGGCTGAGGATGAGGATATTCTCCAAACCAGCGCTCTGCTCTTTGCTACTTGAGTGGCCAGTTCTCTCTGGTCCATTCTTCAACACCAGTGGGATTCCCGCCCCGTGCTGCGCATCTGTCAGGGCCACAGCTGCGACCACGTTAAACGTGGCCTTTGTGTGCTGACGCACGCTTGCACTGACAGACATAATCGAGAGCTGACTGGCAGCGTCCAGTGAACTTGACAATGTATTCAGGAATATCAAGTAAATGTGTTTAATCCATTAGGAAGACTCTTACCTCATTCTTTTGAAGTACATGCTCCCACACTCTTTCCAGTATTCATCTATGTCTTCATGATAAATTATGTCAGAGAGGTTTCTTTTAGCAGTTTTATTTTTCCCTGACAGCAGACCTGCTTAATTTTTTTTGTGTGAAATTGAAGTACTCTATCACAGTAGTTTTATCATTCCCTGTTCTTTTTTATAAACCAAATTAGTAAAGAAAATTGTTCTTCAATTTGCCCTGCAAAATAATTTGTTTTTTTTCTTAAGCAAGTCATTGAACTTAAACTCTTTCTTATCAACATTTTATTATCACGGATTCTTTACCAGTCACATATACTTTTATTATTATTATAACTGAATCCCGCATATTATTAGCTGCTTAACATCACTTTTATCACAGAGATAAATAAATAGTGCTGTGGTGCTTCTGAATAAGACTAGGATTCCAATCACAGAAAGCTTACACATGTGTCAGAGTTATTGTCAGTCATACTCTATGGAGAAGATATAAAATAGGGTAAAAGCAAAGTGTGAAGGCCATTCATTTAATGATGTAGTACCTTCTGATGCTGTGAGGAAGGAAATGGGAATGAGAGCCATGAGTTCTCCAAGGGAAGAGCTGAGGTTCCCTTTGAAGTAATAGAAACAGATTAGAGCCCAAGGTAAAAACTCCGTGTGCATTAGAGCAGACGCTGCTCAGACCCCCGTCTCCGAGTGCATCACTGAATCCTCAAAAATGAGTGTGTCCATCGGAGGAAGGGATCGGCTGCAGGAAACCCTTAAAGTTCGGCCGAAAGGCTGCTTCGGCCACACAGAGTTGCTTTTGACATTGACCATGTTATTTCTTTGGGAATTGAAATCAGTCTTAGTTTGCAGTCTGTGTTTTAATCATTTGTTTCTTTGATTCCCTCAGTGATTTGTGTTTTCCTTTTGTTGATATGTATATTTTTTCTTTACTAAAAACTTACTTAGATCGGTTACCTGAAAACACCTTTTTATCATGTTTGCATGGATTCTTTTTTAAATTTAAATACAGTTAATACACATATCAATTTCAGCTATACACAGTAGTGATTTGACCTTTATATACCTTACCATGTGACCATGGACTCTTAACACAGGTATGTTAGATCAAAATAAATTCCAAAACATTAAAAAGTGAGAGTGGATTCAGGACTTCCTGATTTGGGGCTGACTGGATTTCACAGTGGCCAGTTAGGACTTGTGTGCATGTGTTTAGCTGTATATCAGCATCCTTAGACGTTATCCAGGAAGAGAGAGAAGTTAGAATTGCTTGTTGAGGAGGCAGTCTGCATGGACCACTAACCGCCGTCCTCATCTCCCATCATTGGATGGGGCGGACCCAGGACTCCTGCATCGCCCTGGGTTCGGGATCTGTTGGATCATGTAGGACTTGGGGAGCTGGGCCCTTGAGCTGCAGCGCACATGTACTCGGAGTCAGCATCTGTGGAGATGCGCACCTTCTCCGACTGTCCACAAAACTTTGTCCCGCTGTCACCGTGTGTGATAGGTTTTTTCATCATTTTTATGGTTGTGACTGTGTTTTTTGTCACGAAGGACTAAATATTCTCTGATTTCCCCTTTATTATTTTATTGAGTTTTTTAAAAGGGACTCTAGGAAAAAGAGTAGAAGTAGATATTACTATAACAATTTGCCTTTATTTGGAGACTTTTCTTCATTTTCTACTGTACTCTAAAAACATTGATATGGAAATATTAGAGTTATATATTTCAGTATAATTAGCTGTGGCTCAATTTATATATATGCTAATAATCTTTTTTCACTGTTGACATTGGCTGATCATTCATCAACACATGAAATTATACAACAGGCAAATATGGATAAATGAAGTGAACACTTCAATTAGTGTCAGTTCTGTGGGCATGTCAAATGTGAATTTTTCTGCACTGCCAAAGAAACATCATGGCACCTGCCTTCACACAGGCATTCCCTCCAACTGTGATCGTTCTGTCTCAGTGACACGGTGATTTATTCTCCATGTAAAATAGCTATTATACAAGAGAAGAAAGTTGCACTTTGGGAAACCACTTTGATGTTAAGCTAGAGAGAACAAACCCATGAAGCCAGTTACAACAGATTTCCTGGGTTTTGGCTTATTCTTCTCAATGTGCGGTGGACTGAAAAGACAATATGTGAACGTGACACCTTAAGTTGATTTCTTACCCTGAAATTGTCCAGATGAATTATCAATGAGGTACCCTTTGGAGTTAGTATGTTTTCTCTTTTTTCTTACTGAAAATATCATGATCTTTTACTTTAGATAGATGGAAGCACTAATGAGAGAGAATTAAAATCAACTTCTGATACTCATGTCTGAAATGATTGATAGATCTAGACTAAAGTATATAAGTACTCAAATAACGTTCACTGTACTTTATAAAAAGTACTTTTCCTTTTCCTAGTTCTTTATTATCTTTACAACCCTCTTACCTTCTTTAATTTCTTACTTACTTGGATGAAAAACATTAATTACAAATATGTGTACCATAAATATAGTGCCAATAAAAATGCAGATGTGGCCTGTTATCTGGGTGAACTGACCTCATATTATATAGAGAGAAATGATGAAGATAAATTGAAAATTTCCTTTTCAGTAACATGAGTGCAGTGTTAGATGTTTTAATGGCTTCTTCCAGACGATTGGGATAAAAATTGTATTTTTTTATTTTACTGTTATTGTATTCTCAAATTTCAGTAATTAGAATTTTTTTAAAGATTTTATTTATTTATTATTTTTAGAGAGGGGAAGGGAGGGAAAAAGAGAGGGAGAGAAACATCAATATGTGGTTCCTTCTCGTGCGCCCCCTACTGGGGACCTAGCCCAAAACCCAGGCATGTACCCTGAGTGGGAATTGAACCTGTGACCATTTAGTTCGCAGGCTGGCATTCAATCCACTGAGCCACACCAGCCAGGGAAGCAATTACAATTTTTAATGACTGTGCAATGACTAACTTTTCATTTAGTTTATAGAATTATCTTATTTGAAACATTATTTTTTTCTATTCTCTTTCATCTTCATTTAAAGATTCCCAAATTAACAAAAAGGAACCCAAACTGAGGCAGTTACTCTGTGCCTTAATTGTCATCGTTCACACTTATGCCGACCAGACAGAGCATAGATATTACAATTACTCCTTACCTAAAGGACAAGGGCAAAAACTCAAAGGTTTGAAACTAATTTATTCTACCAGCAGTTCATCTTGAATATAAAGCAAAAGAATGTTGCTGAACTTGCTGAACTATTGCCAATCACTTGTCTCAGCCTTAGTTTTAATACTTGTTTGTATTCATAGACTTTTCCAGTGGATGAAAAACTCTTTCTGTGCTCTATTAAGGAAAAAAAAAAAGAGGCTGCTTTCCCTCCAGGCTGAAAATGAATTTTTGAATTAAATATCTTGCTTATCTGAATTAATCAAATTAAAATCATGTAAGCTCTCTTATTTAATTTACTTTACATTGTTGTGTGAACATGTATTTTGAAAATTTAAGTAATTATTTAGAAATCTCTTGTGTTATATTTTAATAATACATATACACTTTAAATGATCATATAGTGATAGTTTTTAATATATTGAATTAATATTATCCTGTTACTTCTCGTCATGGGTATAGTAGAGGAAAAGTCAGGCATATAAGAAATGAATCCATAATTTCACCATTCAGAACCAGCCATTTCTTTCTCCCTTTCCATGTTTTTCCATACCAGGTATCTGGTGTAAGTCCTTCAGCTTGATTGTATTTTCCCTTGTCCAAAAATGATATTTATTGAATAATCTCAAAATTATATTTGCCCTGATATTTATTTTAAAAACCACAGAATTGTTTCTCTTAATGAACAATGATGCTTGATATATTTTCTATTTGTTTAATAGACCTTCATTATAATGGTTTAATCTTTGAGTTCTCTGCTTAAAATATCCTTTTGTCTAACCCATGGCAGAAGACAGGTGCCATTTATCATGAATAAAATATTTTTTTATTTTTGATTTATTTGACTTTTTTACCAAATACTCCTCAAAAGAATAAAAAGAAATAGAATGATTTTCTTTGGCTAAGACTATGTCCTTACACATTGTGTAATACTTTTGCAGCTCCGTTATTTAGTAGTGATTTTGCAGGTTAGCATTTTGGTGAACTTTGAGGTTAACAGAAAAAGTTTCTGTTTAAAGTTAATGTTAAACTGTATATTTTATTCTAGGGAAAGCCAAATGATTTTCATCCAAAAGAAAAGGTGACATTTCCATTTTGTTCAGTCTGCTAATAAAGCCGCACAAAGCTAGAGTTTTAATCCATGTCAGTGAGTTATGCGCAAAGTGATTTTAAATGTAGCATTTGATTGCTGTGCAAAGAAAACACAGCATTTCCTTTGAAATAAGACAAAGCAGATATGCAATGGGGTTTTAGCTACGGAGCTGAATTTTCACACACATTTGTTGGTTTGTTGTATGACATTTCCGTGCTGCACTCACTGGCTGCATCGAATCTCAGCTGTAAGCACGCTGCAGGGCAGGTGTGAGCACAACAGCCCAGGACGTTGTTCCATCTGTGTAAAAGGTTCCTCCGCACTGCGGTGCTTCCCACGCCCTTAAAAATCCATAATTTAAACTCTGTCAGCAGGTCTATTTCATCCTTAAATGCAATTTAGGTACATATATTCTAGCAAGTTAAACATACCATATGGGGAATCATTTTATTTTCACCGCGTGGTTGTCATAGTTTCATAAGCTAAGATTAAATAAAAATATATATGTTTAAGTCCTCACATCAGTGCACAAAATAGTTTTCCTATTATTAATTCTATTTGTACAAAATAGATTTATCTTCGTCACTTCAACAATGTACAAATATTGAACATGCCAGTGAAAACATTGCATTTCCCAGGCAGAACAGCTTCGCTTCAGATGGGAGTCGTCCGCAAACTCCCACTGTGTATATTGTCCTATTGCATAATCCTTCCAGACAATTGGATTTCTTATTGTTTGATATCTTCTCATTCAGAAGTGTGTCTTGTCAATATCATAGCAAAGTCCTTAGGAATAGTATGAATTTTTTCTTGAAATCCTGTATACCATATGCCACTAAATTAACTTCTCTTCACTGGTATTCATACTTTTTACTTAATATTGCCTTGCTAAACTTCTAAATAACATCAACTTGTGATAAACTCCCCCCAAATTTTGGGCCCATCCTTCTCTATCCACTTCCCACCATGCAGCACACAGGCATAATAAACCAGAAACAATTCCTGAAAGGTTTTTGTCGCCTCTCAGTCTTGCTTCTTCACGCCATGTTTTCTTATCCCGCCAGACAAAAGCAGTCATTTCTGAACTGCTTCACCAGGTTCGCATGGCCCACTCATTAAACATACAGTTCCTTGAAGCAGTGTTTTGTTTTTTAAATTATCTCCAGTGGCTTCATGAATGGTTGGGAAAAATTAAAATTATTCTTAGCATGTCTATTAATTTCTCCTGGTGTTTTCAAAATGTATATAACATGAGTCAAAGAATGTCACTTAATACAAGTTCAGCTTTAGATTTAGATCATGTACAATTTCATTGGTGATTGATTATTTTAAGATAGAAGGATGTGACAATTTTATGAAATAGAGTCCAAGGCAAGGAACTCGAATCCATACACACAATTACTGAGCATATATCACTTCTATATTCAATATAACCATTCTCTCTTGAAATCAATTTAAATTTCAATTAAAAAAAGAAACAGTTTCCTTCAAAGACAGTAGTGAAACAAATTAAAGTATACTGAATATATTAACTAACATCTTTAGAGATGCAAAGATGTCTTAAGTGTCCATGGCAACATTTTAAATGATTAAAGATGCTAAATTGCCAACATTAGCAACGAGTCTATGAATTTAATATTTTAGAAATTCTAGTAATAATTAATTATCTGTCATCCAGCAGAGTTTACACTAGAATTAACTTCTTAGTAATGGTAGTAGGAAGTCAAAGTCATGGGTGTTCTGTTGCCCTGTCTTACTCATATGCCATCACTAGGTCATCCTGTGAACTTCGGAACGTCATAGCTGTGCATTCGTCTCTGAGAGGCCAAAGGCAAAGACAGAGTGACCGTACACACTCTGATATACTTCATAGTTAAAGCTTAATTCACTAAAGGTTATCATTGGCCAAATGCCAATAACTTGTCCTGAAGACCAGAGTCCAAAACGATGTAATATGAATGTTATCTATTTTAATATTATTGATCAAACACATATAAAAGTTCCAAATAAACACACGGGCACATCAAACACTAGGTGAGCAATAAACACTCTTGTATTTCAGCGCTATCTTGAGGATCCACTTAAAATTCTTGTGGTTGGGGAAATCTCATAATAGCTAAGGATGAATCAAGGCAAATCTATTGGCAAACAAAAGTAAGCTCCAGTACTATGTGGCCTAGTCCTAGGACAGTAGTGCTACCCTGGAAAACCAAAATCGTGTTGTCGGTGAACCTAGCCTCTGGAGGTCATGGCGCAGACAGGTGCCATCAGAGGGATGCACCTGAGCAGATTTCCCAGGACAGCGGTGGGTCTATCAGCCAGACCACATTGACTTGGTATGAGTAGGTCACACTTCCACAGGTGTGTCTCGCTGTGTGCTTGTGGAAGGGTGAAGGGTCAGGGGTGTCTGTCCAGCTCAGGCACAACATCCAAGAGCAGTTGTCACTGGGATTTGAGCAAACAGGAAATAGAAAGACCAAGCCCTTTAGAATTTGGCAGCACAAAAATTGTATGTGGATACACATTACAGCCATTCGCACTGTGTCCTTTGTCTTAGAAGAAATGTCACAGTAGAGGAATAAATACTCCGTGAGGCACCAATGGGGGCATTCATGAGGGACGTTTGCATTTCAGCTCCTTCCCCTTGTCATTGGGACTCACACTGCTGGCAGCGAACCCACAGTCTACCTGGCTCCCTTGTTGAGGGCTGGCTCCATTTAGTGAGGGAACCTGGTATTCTAGGCCGCTGGATGTTGACCATGGCTTTCTGAGGGTTTAGCTGTAGGGACACTATTAGCCATGTTTGGCAATTCACGTTTGTCAACCTTAAAACTGGTATTTCTGTTGTACCTACAAGTTTGTTTGTTCATTCTGTATTACCTACTCATGGTTCAGGACTGAGATTGCAAACAAGAAAGTTTTATATACGACCTTTACAAGATTCACTTGTCCCTTCAAATTTTACTCGAAAGGGAGAATATATTAAGAGAATAAATTGACCTCTTTAGAAGATAAGAATCCAGCAATCTGTAAGGTACTAGAAAATAATGATGAGGTGAATGGAATGCATCAGCTTCCTTTAACTACAAAATATTAACACCGAGACTGTTGATTCGCATCTATAAAAAGCCTGGCCACTGCATCAGATCTTGGCTTCACTTCTAATTGTCTTTAAAAATCACTATTTGTTTTTCCAGAGTTTTGATCATTCACATATGGTGTGATTATTTTTCCGGATAAGGTGCTTCTGTGATCGTCTTGTGCTCTCATGAAATTGCAGACTTGGTGGAGACTAAACAGAGTAAGACACGCAGGGACAGCAGACAAACAGGACAGACGTACCAGCTTGTCAGCTGTGCATCTGGCTCACAGGATGATGACACCGGATCTGTTAAGGCAAACGCTTTCCTGACAAGCCACTTAATTAGGACTGCAATCCTCTTCCCAGAACTGATCCTTAAAATAAATTATCTACTAAAAATTGATGGAAATGAACAGCTTGTCTCTCCCAAAATCTGAAATAAGAGACCGAAGACAAAGAGTCTTCGAAAGACGATAATTTTCAAATGGAAACTGGGGAGAAACAGATAACAGTAGGAGACAATGGGACATGTGGCTGTGATTAGAAGTGTTGGGTTTTTTATTCTTTTCCCCTTTTAAGCAAATGTATGTGAGTGATAAAGTGATCATTTCTCTCACAAACTGTCTTTAGGCAGGTATTTTATTCACAGGCCTCTATTTCAGTGAAACAGAAAGGTGACTCGATCTTTTTAAATTAAGTGTAACATGCACAAGGTAAGGCCATGTAAGATATCACAAACAGTTTTAAATGTACCGATATTTGGTGTAGAGTAACCTTGGAAAATGCTTTAATCTCTTTCAAGGCCATTTCCTAGTCTATAAATTATAGACAGTATTTTTTTCATAAGATATTTGCAAGAGTTCTAAAATGTAACACCACTTAAAATAATTTTTTAAAAAAGTAGGGGATGGAAATAAAGAAAACGTATATTTAAATATAGCGTATGCACCAGCTTTTGTTGTTGTTGTTGTTTTGTTTTGTTTGTTTGAAATTATTTTTTTTTTTAGAGAAAGGGGATGGCAGGGAGGAAGTAAGGGAGAGAAACATATCCACAACCCAGGTAGGTGCCCTGGCCAGGAATTGAAACTTCCGCTTTGCAGAAGGACACCAACCTGAGCCACACCAGCCAGGGCCCAGCTTTTGTTTATTTTTAGGGAAAGAAATTTAATGTGGCTTGTCCTTGGCTTGTGACAACATCACTCCAGGCTGATAAAGGGTGTCATCTCTCTTTCAGACTGGTGACAGAAACTAAAACACACACAACATTTTCGCCACATCAGTACCCCTGAGCAAAGAGAGGGAACAGGTTACTTGGTGCAAACACGGTGTGTTTTATTTTCTCTTCTGAACTAGAATTGTGCAAATATTTAACCACAGGGTTCCCATCTCTCATTTTTAAATGGGTAGAACTTGAGTGTGTGTGTATCTCTCTATACATTGAGTGTGACATGGAGGCTGTAAATGATTCCCATCCCCCCCGCCCCGTACCTAGCAATGACGGATTGTCATTTTACTCTGAGGAAGTCAGTTCTGCCATAGACAACCCCCCCAAAAGCACACCATGTATATGAGGTAGCCATGTGCCGCCCTTGGTATAACAAAGGGTTAATGTGACCAAAGCCATTCAAAGGCTGCAGACAGAGAACACTGATGTGGGAACGCTAAAAAAGGGCCCATTGCTTTGCGGTAGGGAACCGAAGGCATTAGAGTTAAGAAGCAGGCGCAGCTTATTGGCAAGCAAGGTTGTTGTTTTTTTTATTTTTTTTTATGTCTGGATTTTGAGAACTGAAGAGAGAAGAGTAGGAGGTGGATGCTTTCAAAATGCAGAATTGGATCAGTTATAAAAATTGACCAATTTTCACACTGGTAACTTCTGCAAATGTGTAGACTGAGGGGCATTTCTTTCCATGTCAATGGGAGACCGATCTCTCTAATGAGCCGGGGGGATATAATTTAAAAATACACGCAGTTGTCGATTTCATTATGCATGTCTAAATCACGTGAAATAGACATGGCACATACTGTACCGGAGCAGTGCAGCCAGCCTGACCTTCACATAGCCGATATGTCACAGTGTTACAATAAGCTTTGAAGAAATCGCTGGAAATCTTATGAATTTGTGCTTTTTGGTAGCCATTTTATGTCCTAGGAAAAAAGGACGATTTTTTTTCCTTCCTGTGTCTTGACTCCAAAAGCAGATTGTAGCAAGCTTATACATTGCCAGGGACAGCATTAACACCTTAATATTTTAGGGGAACTAGCAGTCACAATCATAAGATTGTAAAAACCTCCCCCCCCCCGTATGGCTAATCACCAAGACACCGGGGCTCCGTTATTACAGCAGGGGACAGTGGTCGACAGTTATTACACCAGGGGACAGTTATTACAAGGCACAGGTTTGTCTCGGAGGAGATGTGAGGAGGGGAGCAGAGAGGACAGAGGCAGAACCAGAAGCCCTCATGCTTGACACAGCAAACTTGGCACAAGGTACGACTTCTCTGCGGGATTAACCTGAATCCTCCCATTAGAGGCCTTTGTACTGAAGCTCCCACGACCCAACAGAACATGTCCGGCTTTCAACAAAAATCACAAGGCGCACTGAAAGGCAAGGAACAAATACAGCAAGTCTGTGGAAAGGATGCGTTGTCTGTCCTTCATTTGTAATTTCGGTCCATGGGCCAACACATGGGCCCAAGTTCTCAGCAGAACCACCACTAAGCTGAGCATGATTGGAGACCAGGCAAAAGAGGGATCTCTCAGCTCTTGGCTGAGGTAGCCTGGAGCCTCAACAACAGGTAGTGGGGTGCAGGATGAGAGCCGCAGGTGCCCTCTCCCTCCCAGGATATAGTGCTCTGGTGGGGACCTGGGCAGAGAGGGAGCCTGAGAGTCTCTGTCTCGCCAAGATGAGGGAGGATAGTGGGCACAGGTCTGGGTTCCATTACAGTGGGATTCAAGGGATCATTTAGGAGTGGTGAAAAGTCTCTGAAACGAGGCTGTGATGAATTATATATCACAGTGAGTGAACTTCAAGAGATGTAAATTAAACTTCGGTAATGCCATTACAAACTTAATTTTGCAATGTGCAGTTTCTGTGTGGCTCTAAATTTTACAAAGCATGCAATCCCAAACAGACAAATAACCACCGATGGTCTTCTAAGTCAGTTTTAAAGAAGTTGCTATTGTGCTTTTTTTTTTTATATCCTCAGAAGTGATTTCACAGACTAACTCTAAAAAAAAGCTTGAATCTCCAAAAGAAAATATGATCATGACAGATAAATTCTACCCTGTGGTCTCTCCTACTCTTCTTTCGTCCCCTTGCATCAGATTTAATAAACCTAAATTTTCAAAGAAAAGAGCAAACTTGAAATTCCGATTCTTAAAAGTTTACTTTCCCTTAACTTTATTCACTATTTTCAAAACTCCCCAAATGGCATTCAACCAAAATAAAAGTAAGTGCATCTGTGAGCAAAAGAATATTTTAGAGATTGATGTTTCAGGGTGGTTTGAAATTTAGTAAACAGTCTTCATAACTGGGATTCATGAATATGTAATAACATCTATCTGATATTTATCTCATCTGATTTTTGTGGCCTTGAATTCATCTTATTAGAATAAAAAATTAGTATTTTTATCCTTATTTGATTAGGAAAAATCGCTGATCTGGGGAATTCTGTTATACTAGTTTCTGAGTCTGCTTGTCAATAGGTAGAATATGCTGATTGATTATCAATACTTATTATAACCTTGCTAACCTAAATATGGGGTATTTTCATGTAAATTCCAGCCATTGCTGCATTGTCTGGTGTGGAAAGGGGTAGGCAAGGACAAAAGCAGAAATCGAACGATAAGGAGATTATCACAGTTGTTTAGGTTAGAGATCATGAGAGCACTCCTTTTGGGCTTGCTGGGGAGCACTGGTAGGGGGGCCCTGGAGGTTGGTCAGGGCTTAGCTGCTGAGGGGACTCTCCGTGTCAGAGCCCCCTGATGTGTGAGTCTGGACCACCAGAAATAGAGGGCCAAATCCCATGCATAGGCAACGACAGTTTGGGAAGCCAAAGCAACCTCGAGAAAGAACACAGTTGGTGGCATCTCTTGTATATAAATAAAGGACTAATAACAAAGCAAAGGGCTAAGACCAGTTACTACAAGCAAGGTACAAAACAGTGTCTGAACATCTGCAAGGATGTCTTTGTAGTTCACATGAGGTGCTAGCCCAGGGTTGCTTCGTTCCTTCTGACTTAGTCGGCCTTGGGTGGAGACAGCCTTGGGGAGCAGGGGGATGGGTGGCCTGTGCAGTGCCTCAGAAAACCTCAGCTGCTACCACTGGGACCAGGGCACGGCTAGAGGTCCTGTCAGCCATGCCTTAAAAACAGTCCTTCTAGAAAGATATATCAAGCTTTTATTCTTTAATGCTTTAAAATGACACCTGGGATATAGCAAAGATAACTTTTTTTAAAGATTGAATTGCATTAACTTGAATTTAAAAAGTAAGGATCATTGAGGATAATCTTGCAAGAGTATCTTCTCTTTCATTGCAATTCCTTTCTAATACCTTTTTTCTTTCTCACTTTATTAAATATGAGCCTGCTGTAAAATACTTTTTGATCTTCCCTTCTTATGCTTTTGAACACCTCAGTTCTACTTCATGGGCCTCCTAAGGTCCAGCCTCAAATTTTCTCAAATTTTCACTAAGCAAAGTGAAATTGCCATTAAAGCCAGGGAAACAGTCTTGTCTCATTTATATTTAGTATTTCTATTCTTAAAGTCAAGAAAAAAAATATGTGTGAATGAGAGCATCTTCTCTTAGTTTTTCTAACACACTCACTGAAGTTATTGCAATATCTGTATTTTTACATACTGATACATACATACATGTATCGAGCACGCCTTTGACTTTTTAATTTAAAACCTTATTTCAGCGTGTCTCAGTATTTTTAACTAGTCTGAAGAGTAAGTCTGATCAGAACTGGTACTTTTAAATGCAGTCTTTAATGGTATAGATATTATAAACTTTGCACTTTTAGAAAGAGGATAATGTAGGGTAGGGATAGAAAGATGGTTAAAAAGTTGTTTTTTTTTTTTTTTTTTTGTGGGGGGTGTTACACCAAGCTAACATATAAAAACAATTATCCACAGAGTAATATAGATTCATTTACATATCGAACTGCTAAAATATACAACCCATTTTAAATAAGGACATTTGAATAAGAACCTAAAAAAAGAGTTGGGTGTTGCATTGGTTTCAAGTAACTTTAACAATTTTTCTTTACAAAATTCTACATCAAGCAGGGTCCTTGTTGCATTATTCTCTTAACAAAATAATTGTTTTTCAAACTGAATCAAGATGACTTATGTTTTTATGAGTTGATACATTTTGGTCATTTTTGGCTTTATTCACTATAATAAAAATGTCTATATAATGTTTACTTATATTAAAAGTAATTTGAATTTAGAATTTAACCTATTCTACAAGTAAGTGAAAAGAAAAGTAAGAATCAGATAATTTTGTTGATTGTCTGTTGGCTAGCATAAAATTAGAAAACTTTAATTGCGCCTACCACATTTCATTACTACATTACACATAATTTTAGAGATAACAGGCCTTAGGTTTTCTTAATTCAAGAGTATTCTTTTTTACAGGTCAAATCCAGGGTATTGAAATTCCAACTAGGTTGAAAAAATTGCCCCAAATCAGAGAGTTCGTTAATTATCTAATGCTATGAGATGAATTAATGAGTTTTTCTTCTAAATAAAGCCCTTAAAATCATTGGATATTGTGGGAAATGTGCGAGAAGAGGTGAACTATGTCTTTTTACAGCCAGCATAAAAGCCCTCTTCCTAGGAGAACACCATTGTGCAAAAATGTATACACACACGCACAGACACACACATTTACAGTGGCTAAATGCATACACAAGGCAGACCGGCAGGATTTGCTGTTTTTTTTTTAGGTTTTGTTGCTTTGAATTCAAATCGGCAAAAGAAATCTGAGTTCAATCCAGACTGGCCGAGAAAGGAAGACAGGGAAAGAGTCAGAGAGAGGGTGTAAATCTGAAAATCGGAGGCTTCTCTGAAGTCCAGAGGGCGTTGTGTTGAGATGGTCAGAAAGAATGCCAAGAACATGGATACTGAGTTCTAAATTTAAGTGCATGCTTAAGTAATTAATCCTGACCCCCCCCCCTCCACACACACATGCACAAAGTAAAAACCACATAGTAAAAACCACATAGACTCAGGAATGGGACATGCAAGTGTGATGGCTTGGGTGTCTTTGATTTTATAATCCCGGAATGCAAAACAGCCCAAGGCAATCCAAGAGCTAATGGTTTAGAATATAACTGCCTGCCTGAAATTCTTTCTCCAGTGCAAATGCAAACCCATGGGGACTTCCTCAGATTTTGCCACCGATGCACCATCTCTGGCTCCTGAGTCTGAAAAGAAAAAAAAAAAAAGACACTTGGAAAAATCAAGTTGTCAGATCAAAGGGAACATGATCTGACAAAGCTCAGGGATGGTGTTCCGGGGCTTGACAACCTCAAGTGGACAGTTGCTAAAATTGCTGCGTTTCTAAAACAGCAATTCATGACTCACAAAGTTGGAGAAGTGGCCCATGGACAGAAACTACATCCTAAGGGAAAATGTGGCCATCTCTAAATAAGTTCTATATTTCTGTCTCCCGCTATGGGTTAGGAAAATGTGTCAGTGAATATATATTTTCTGTATAGTCAAAACAATTGCCTATTTAAAAACCATGGCACTTACAGTGCTTTAAAGTGTGTGTGTGTGTGTGTGTGTGTGTGTGTGTGTGTGTGTGGAATAGAAATGCCTGAATCATTCTGATTTACTCAGTAATGAAGAAATACATTTTATTAGGAAAGTTAGAGGTGTAAATGCCTTGCGTGCCCCTAACTCAGGAAACTGACTGCACTGATTATGCCCAATAATATGGAAAAGAGGAAAAACAAATAAAATGTTAACCCATAAATTAGTTGAACTACCAAGCAACTCTGAAGTCTCATATTTTCAAGTGTTTTTCCTTACTGCCGTCTTACCTCTGGCAGAGCCAATGGCTGCCTCCCTCCGAACCAGTCCCCAGCAGGCTCCTGCAATGGAACGATGTGTACCCATAACTGATTTCAATCTTTTACATTTTAATCTATCGAAATACTGTAAAAAACACAAGAGGTGTAATTATTTTGATCGCTCCTATTAATCATTACAGTCTCTCTTTAGTCTCCATCCCCCCATGCCTATCCTGTACCCTTGACCAGAGATTGATTGTTCTTGATCTTTGATGTGAAATATCTCATGGGGCTCACTTAATTAACGGTGAAATTAAGCAACATTTATCTTTGGATGTACACTTAGCAAGTGAAATGACATCAGCCGTCCTCAATCAACAAGAATTAATAAGATACAACCATTAAGTATCTTAATTAGAAAACCTCCAAGGCAGCTATCATATCAAAGTTGATGCTGACCCAACAACCGTGGAAAAGCAAACAGCTTAATAAAGTAGATAATATCAGAAAAAAACAAACACACACATTTTTTTCTAGGTACCTGGAAACAGCGATTGTTGCTTTCTCTTTTTTATATTTATATCTCTTTTATTGTATTTTTCTTCTTACTAATTTACTAAAGATTTTATATTTTAACTCCAGTTATCACTTTGCATGTTATTATTAAAATTTCCCCATTAGTTTTTACCTATTAATTTTCCTTTCAGAGTCCCATACAGATTGTTGCCTGGCAGTAAGTTGTCACCTTCCTTAGGCTTCTACCTGCTGTGACTGTTTTCGGGGACCTGGACACTTCTGAGTAACGCCGGTCAGGTGTTTATGGATGGCCCCTCAGGAGGGATTTGTCTGTTTTTTCTTCCTTAGACTGGGGTATTGGTATTGGGGGAGTAAGATCACAGAAGTAAATTTTTATTCTCATAACATCCGGTCAAGGGCACAAATTATTGACTTGATCCATCACTGTTGATGTTCGTCTTGATCACCGGGCTGAGGTACTGTCTGCCAGGCTTTTCCACTTTAAAGTTACTATTTTCCCCATCCACACCACGAACTTTGGCAGGAAACCACTCTGCAATCCACACTTGGGGAGAGAGGAGTTATGCTCTATGTCTTTGGGGGCAGAGTATCTACACACAGTATTTGGAATTCTAATGTATGGCAGATTTGTCTATGCTCTGTCATGCGTTTATTTTAAAAGCATGTGTTATGTTAGTAGGAACCTATGGATTTTAATTACAAAATTGGGTTATGAACCAATGCTTCTTTTTTTTGTATGTTTAAATCATTCCAGTTTTGGTGCTTGGGTCCTTTTTCATTCGGATCTTACTTCTCCTTGACACACACCATTGCAAGGTTTCTTTTGTTCCTGTTTTTACTAATGTATGACTTTCTGATGCAACAAGTTGCTTTAAGCTACTCTTCGATATTTTCTATACCAGTCCTAGAATCAACTATTTCTCCAAAGACTCTTGGCTCATTTTCTGGAAAATGTATTAGAAACTAAGATCTGTGCTCTAAGTGTGCTCATTTGGATATCAGTGTTTCTAGAACCTCTCAGCCAACAGAGCAAGGGAGTGGGTGTGGGTATACTAACCCCTTTATATGCATATGTTTACAAATACTTGATGTAAACATCTGTATCTGTATTAAGAGACGCACGCGTGTACACTGGAGTCTCCAACTCTAAGACTATCATGTCAATCATTGTAGTCTTTCCTTCTTTCTTCTCTGTAACTCCCACCCTAAAAGAAAAGGTACGGGTTCCTAGCACCTGCCATCCGTGCACTTAATTATTCAGTTTCAGTGTACAAATACAGCCACGTCAGAACTTTTAATCTAGATCCCTCCAGGAAACAACTCTGTCAATGAGAATACAGTGCTAATGTAAAGATTTCACCTTGAGCCTATTGATTCCTCTCATTTCCAAAGTTGTTATGTCAGCAAAGTTTCCCTCACTCCACTCAGTGAGGATGTTTCAAGCATTTATAGCAGGTCTTCTATGACAGTTTGCGTTCCATCCTGAGGACCCAGGGCCTCTTACATGATTTTTCAAAATTTGCCTAATTCAAGTTCACTCTTTGTGCTATTGATGGGCGTCACATATCCACCATCATAATATCATAAGGAATAAACTCACCCCCCTAAAAAAATGCCTGTGCTTCAGCTATGCAACTATCCCCCACTCCGAACTCCATTCCAATTGTAGTCTATTTGCCGTCTCTGTAATTATGATATTTTAGGAATTTTCTAAAAGCGGACTCACAGTATGTTGCTATTCTAGATGACTTTTTTCACTCAGCAATATGCAGTTAAGGTTTATTCATGTATTTGTGGCTTGATGGCTAATTTTCTTTGTTGCTGAATCATATTCCATTGTATGAATGTAGAATAGTATTGTATGTATTATATTTTATATTCATTCATCCACTGAAGGACACCTTGATGAGTTCTGGTTTAGGGCAAGGCATTATGGAAAAAGCTGCCATACATATTTTCATGACAGTTTGTGTGGACCCCCTCATCTCTTTTTAATGTCTGATTGCATGTATGTTTGTGTTTATCTTTGTGTATAATTGAATTATTTTTAAGAGTTTTGTTGAGCTCCATCAAACCACCTTTTTATGTTCTTGCAACACTCAGCTTCATATATCAAACTTTCTTCCAATGAGTGTCTGGGTGGAGTGATGGAGAGGGGGACTCAAGGTCTGAGTCAGGAAGGGCGTGTTTTGACTGGCAGGTTAAGCTTCAGGGAGGGTGGGCAAGAGAGTCTTGCTCTTATTTTGCTGGACACCTATATACAAAAAGCAACTGTAGTTGCTTGGTTTTTCCAGGAGAGATCAAACAGCCTAGAATATAAATCTATGGCTTTTTATTTTAATTTTTGCATGTACCACAATGCCCAAATTATAGAGCCAGTCAGATTTTGACAATGGCACCAAGAATACAGAATAAGGAGAGACAGTCTCTAAAATAAATGTTGTCAGAAAAACTGGATATTCACATATAAAAGAATGAAAGTAAACTCATATCTTACACCTTTATCTTATACACAAAAGTCAACTCAAAACACATTAACAACTGAAATGTAGGACCTGACGCCATCAACTTTTAGTAGGCATAAAGACAAAGCTCATCAGCATTGATCTTGGCAATGATGTTTTGGACATGGCACTAAAAACGCAGGCAAAAAAAAGCTAAAATAGACAAATGGGACCACATCAAACTCAAGAGCTTCTGCTCAGCAAAGGAGACCATTGAAGGAATAAAAGTGCAATGTACAGAATGGAAGGAAATATTTGTAAACTTTATATTTGCTAAAGAGTTAACATTCAAGACATATAAGGAATCCTTTTACATGATTATATTGTATTAGGAAGTAGTTAACGGCAAATAAACCACAATAGTAAGACTTTTAAATGCACTTAAATCTATAGAAGCTTAAATACATGTCTATATAGTGAGGAGTATAAAAATGGGAAAAATGTTTTATTAGTACTAATATGGATGGTGATTTATATACTCAATTTGATATGAAGTTATTTCAGTAGGAAACACATCATTTATGTTTGCTTTATTTTGCCTAATGAGCAACAGAAAATGATTTTGGTGGGATGCCACAGACTCTGTAACATTTCAAAGACAGACACTCTATGGTTTTGTTATACCACCAGGATTCTGCAGACTCCCTAGAAATGTTTTCTTAAATACACCATTAGTTATTGGTATGAAGAAACACTTGTTTTCCATTTTTTTCTAATCCATAACCCGCTTCTATCACACAATCGATTTTTTGTGGGAGAAGTTCACTGCTGAGTAAGCTAACTTTGATGCAATGGTACAGTTTAAACACCGTTCTGCAGCTCAATCCAATTTGTAATACACATATTCCCCACTGCCTGGGAAATTCTAGGGTTTACATTTATCTTTTTAAGCAGAAAAATGGTTGTGATATTTAAAACATTCTAGATGGTAAGATAAGTAATTACTGTGTACGTTAAATGATAAATTGAAGCAAGACCAAGTTTTCTGCAGCCTTGACTAATCACATGGGGTGATGGGAGATACAAATGCTTTGCAAATCACTCCAAGAGCTTGTTTCTTAAGGAATGTCTCCCTGATATGAGAGAGGCAACTACAAAGCAACTCAGTCTAACATCCTTTGCATTTGTCATGATTAGTCCCAATAAATGAGTTGATATAATTATGTTCTCAAGTAATGAATCTTTTAATTCTCCTTATTATGCAGAAAAATATAGCATATGAGCACAACATATGAGAAAATAATATTTAAGGTTTGAGAAAATTAAAAGTATTGATATCAAAGAAAATTGCTCAATAATGTGTTTAATAGTATTTATATTCTAATTGTTAATGGGGCATATTTAAACATTTTCTCCAAACAGTGAAATGAGAAAAAAGTCATAAATGATCACAGTGATATAAAGAAAACTGAACTTGGCAAAGTTAAGATTTTATAAAGCATTTTTCATGAATATGGGTGAATGCAAATACATTGTAAATAATTTATTTATTTTAATAGAACCTAAACCTTATTTAAATAATTAATTTTATATGAACTATATTAATTATATATATTTATGTCAGAGGGCAAAAATTATAAATAAAAAGAAAGGAGATGATAGAGTTCATTAAGCTGACTTTGTTTCTCCAAAAATTAATACACTTGCTTGAATTTTATGCTTCCTATCTGCCTGTTTTTATTATTTTGTTGTAAGCACATTTCTCTTTATTTTTAATCTACAGTTATAACACCTAAACTGTATATAATATACATTTCAAGTAGCTGATTTTTTAAAATTTATTTCATTGCTATCATTTTAAACCATTCATGTTGTATAAAAGTATTCCCCTCAATTAATAATCATCTTAATCTTCTTCTAATCTTATATTTGAAAATTCTATATCTAAAATTCACAAAACTTTAGGTATCCTTTTGCAGACATTCTTGTCTTATCAAGCTATGGCACACAATTTTCAAAATTGCTTCATAGTGCAGAAAAACAGGAAGTTTGTTCTTTTAAAATGTATTGAACACAACTCTATTCTAGATCAATTATGTTTCTTGGTTCAATTCAATAGTTACTGCCTCTGAAAAACTGGGTATTATCAGAAATACTATATTAAGGAACTACAGCTAGATGAGGGTTTGGAGTTGCAATTTCAGGATGAGAGAGCCAGTTCCTACGGGTGAACAATGGGAAATAGGTAAGTTTGTATCGATGTAATGGGGGCATATCACTTCCAGTGCAGGGAATGACCTACATTTCTTACTGATGTTCTTGTGCTACTTGTACAGACTGTAAAGTCCTGAGAAAGTCTTGCTAGTCAAGCAAGAATAGATCAGCACAACTCACCTGTACTGAGGACGTTGGGGAGAAATAAATGGACCGCGTAAGCCAGAGTTTTCTCACCAACACTGTGCACAGCCGGGTGGAGGGAATCTCCCAAAACACAACCTCCATATGTCACCATTAGAAATTCAAGCAGTTGAATAACATGCAATCACATTTACAAATTGGCAGAGTTTTTGGAAAACCAAAATAAATATCTTTAGGAGGTGCCAGTATATATTATTCAAGGCAGTGCAAGTATAAACATGTTAAATTTGAGTTCAGACATTAGTCAAGTGGAGCATTTTTCTTCAGTAAAAGGGAAGGAAGAATTAAATGAAAACCTGGAAAGGACATCAAGTTATATATTTTTAATATGTTAATTGTGGAGTTGTTTCTACTGCAGTAGCCAGATGAGCTGTAGCAAAGCACTGCCTGAACTTGAGCTTTGACTTCAAATTACAAGAGGGTGAACTGCATGGCTGGAATTCCTAGGTAGACAAGTAGCAAAGCGCAAAGATTCCCCTGCCCATCCAGCACTGATACGCTTGAAGAATTCTGGTCTTGCACAGATGAGATCAGGATGCGCTAGGCTAAGTGAGGTGGAGGACTGCCGTGTTATCTCAAAAATTCCCCCAAAAATGGAATGCTAAATTAGAGTAGGAACTAAAACCTAATTTAGAGCCAAAAATCTGGGATTGGAAATCTATTTTGTTCATGTGTATCAAATAATTATAGAAATGTTTCCTCACTTAATTTAAGGCTATGCTCACTTTTTCTCAACCTTCTTAGTATCATGGCAATGACGTTGTGGCAAAATATATTTATTTATGTATTTATTTATTTGGATGAAGCATCTTGGGATGGACTTACTGTTTGTTGTGTGGAGCGCAATATACTAGATCCTGGGAGAGGGTATGCCCCCAAGGGAAGGTGCCAAAAAGAATAAAGATAGGATGGTTTCTCTGTAATTAAAGATTACATACTAAGATACTTCCAACCAGAAGTATTAGTTTACTCACATCCGCTTTTCTTTCAGTGTCACTTAAAAGTTTACTTGCTAGAATATTTATGAGTGATACCACTAAAACAGAACTTTTGGATAATCGTATCAAGCCAATAATGTAGTGATATGAATAAATCAACTGCTAGGCAATTTATGAAAAGGATGTCTATATTATTCTAGTCAATATATTAAAATTAGTTACCAAGGAAGAGTTATTTGACTTAAAAAAAGTAACCTCATTATTTGCAGAAACT
Source organism: Micronycteris hirsuta (assembly GCA_004026765.1). Lineage (NCBI taxonomy): Eukaryota > Metazoa > Chordata > Mammalia > Chiroptera > Phyllostomidae > Micronycteris > Micronycteris hirsuta. The sequence continues at coordinate 1,455 of PVJI01012096.1, read as the reverse complement.
CAGAAATAGAGTAAATTACATCCAATTACTCAGAAATCAAACTGTTTTACAAAATTAAGTTTATGCCTGTTTTTAGAAACTCTACCTCACCTTGCATAATAAATAATCTTGAATAATAAACGAGTGAGAGTTCATAAACTCACATTTCTAAAATTAGGATTATATATTCAAATTTGTAGATTTTGTTGCCCAGTATTTTAAATATTAGAATATGTTTATGTAGTTTTTGGTCGTCTTCCCCTAAAAACAAACAATACTATAATTTTATAAAAAACCTAGATTTTTCAATATTTGGATGATGGTTTATCACATTCTTCTCATATACAGAGTGCCGTCAACAGCAATGCAGGCGAGATAACAAGAGGCACAGAGAACTCCTTAGGGCAGTGAGAGTGGAATTCTTCCGTTGAAAATTCACGGCAGAACGGAACAGAATGGGATGAACACGGGAAATGCCCAGAGGTGGTTTCCTATTATTCATCACATTTCACCTCTGAACATTTTTCTGATCACTTACTTGTTTACTGTATTTTTTTGGACTATAAGATGCACTTTTCCCCCCACAAATTTGGGAGAAAAATGGGGGTGCGCCTTATAGTCTGAATGTAGCTTACCTGGGCTCTGTTTATATTTACATTGGTGAAATATTGTGTTATTTATGTTATTAAATATTTTATCACATTTTTTGCTTCAAAATTTTTTTTTTCTATTTTCTTCTAAAACCTAGGTGCCTCTTATAGTCAGAAAAATATAGTATTAGAGTTTGTGTTTTTCTGGGGAAACATTGTTTATGTGTTAACATGCAAAATGTTCAGCATAAGCACTTAGGGAAAATAATTTTTAAAAATTAGTGTGTCCTTAAAGATGTGAATGCTATTTCTTTTGAACTTGGTAGAGATGAAACGTTGAATAGGTTGAAATAAATGTCAGTCTTCCGCCGGAAATTGTTCAGGAAAGTCTGTTGAATGCGTCGTGATAGGCTGGGAGTCTTTGTACAATGTGTTTGTTTTGTTTTTGTTTTTTAACTGCCATAGTAAGAGAAGATCTTCACTCACAGAGTGAAATGTTCAATGAAATTATGTGTGAATCAGCTTCCAAGATGATGAAGATACGCTATGGGAGGCCCTCAGACATTCTTCTGCCCCTGACATTCCTCAGACTTTTACCTTCATTCATAACATGTTTTGAACTAACGTCGGTGTCCCGGGAGGACATGGAGCGATCCATTGTAGGGTTACGCATCCAGCCTACGGGGACACCTCCCCTTTGAGGAACTGAGTTCTGCTGGTGCCCCGTGCCTGAGCTTGGAGGTGGATTACTCAGTCCCAAAGGTGCAGATGAAGCCAGCCCCACCTGAAAGTTCAACTGCAACCTACTGAGAGAGACTCAGCCAGAACCACCCGCCTAAATCATTTGCGGGTTTCTGACCCACCAAAAACTGAAATAAAAACGTTC
>PVJI01012095.1:0-53290 GCA_004026765.1 Micronycteris hirsuta | reverse complement strand
CCAGTGACTTGTTTGCCACCACTGGGGAGTAGCTCATAAACTAGTCTCTGTATGTAGACTTCCACCCTCAGTAAAGCGTGGCAAAGGCCGAAGTGTGCCTCTTAGTTCTCAGGATATGCCATGAGGTAAGGTAAAGGTGAGGTGCTGAGGATGCCTGCATTCTCTCCTCCATGACATTAAAAATAGCCAAAGGTTTAAAAGCATGCTTTTTGATGAGCCATTTTGGTCATCTTACTTCCATTGCATTTTTTCCTCTTCAGTAAGATCCCTGATGGCCGTGGCATGCGTTTTTTACTATATAGATCAGGGATGGAGAAACTACGGCTCACAGGTGTTTTTTTTTTTTTTTTTTTTTTAAGATTTTATTTATTTATTTTTAGAGAGAGGGAGGGAGACATCAATGTGTGGTTGTCTCTCATGTGCCCGCCCACTCACTGGGTACCTTGCAGGCTGCTGCTCAGTCCATTGAGCCACACCAGGTGGGATTCGCAGCTATTTTTGTATGGCTTGTGAGCTAAGAATGGTTTTGATGTTTTTAAAGGGTTGAAGAGGGTGGTGTGTATAGCAGAGCCCTGGTCTAATTGCGTGGCATAACTTCGTGTACTGCAGGTGAGGATGTATCAGGGATGCTTGTTACTTGTCATCATTCTTTCCAAAAATTGGAGCAACCATATACTGTAATCTGCCTGTAAAGCCAAAGTGTAAAGATTTTGGAACAGGTCCTTTTTGAGTTCTCAACATAATCAAGACAAGGGCTTGTGGAGTCAAATTTTACTATTGTGAGCAAAAGGCCAAATTCTTAATTTTCCTCATTTGTAGAATAGCGGATAATAATAGCACTTAGCTCAGGATTGTGAGGATTGAATAATACAGATAGTTAAAGCCCTTGGCACAGTGTCTGGAACTTAAGCCCTCAGTAATGTAAGCTGGTATGTATCTCGTTCAGTTTTTCCCATTTTGCAGGAGAAAAAAATGATCCATTGAGGAGGAGGCGGTTTTCCAAGGTTACACAACTGTTGGTAGTGGAATGAGGACTAAAAATCAGATTTCCTGTTAGCAGTGTCTATAATTTCTGCGTATTTGTTTAGCAAGTTGCAACTAGTTTGATTGATTTAATGCATCTAAACCATAGTATTCTATCTTGGCTAAAAACTGAAAATTTTTTTTTTAAGATTTTATTTATTTACTTTTTATACAGAGGAGAAGAGAGGGAGGAAAAACATCAGTGTGTGCGAGACAGATACCTCAGTTGGTTGTGTCTCGCACACCCCCAACTGGGGACCTAACCCGCAACTCAGGCATGTGCCCTGACTGGAAATCAAACCAGCAGCCTTTCAGTGCTCAGGCCAGCTCTCAATCCACTGAGCCACACCAGCCAGGGCTAAAAACTGAAATTTTTGCTGTCAAATTTATTCCTAAAAAATCCAGATAAATTTTGGTCATGTTGCAGTAATTCCCTGTCCCCTTCCCACATATTTATGGGGAATATATTCCAAGTTCCCCAGTGGATGCCTGAAATCTCAGAAGCCTTTATACCTTTTTTTTTTTTTTAACTGTACATACCTTTACACTTGAAGTACTTTGCAGATTCTTTTCAGCACACTCAAATTGGCAGCATCACTACTGTTGCACTTTGGAGCCATTCTTAAGTAGAATAAGGGTTACTGAGCACAAGCACTGTGCTACCACAGCAGTCACTCTGTTGACTGAGTCGGCTATTAGGTTGGGTAGCATATACACTGGACATGCTGGACAAAAGAGAATGATTCAGATAATAATGGGATGGAGTGAGATGGCTCAAGATAAGATTTCACCACACTCCTTAGAACAGTGCATGATTTAAAACTTACAGATTGTTTATTTCTGGAATTCTCCATTTTAATATTTTCAGAATGCAGAAGGGGAACTGGGTGGGGGGAGCTACACTACATTTCCTAGTAGACTAGCATAAATGAGTACTGTGTTGTCTGACATGTCATATGTGGGCCTGTATTGGCTTCTACTTACGGTTGTCCAAGTATTTGGGGGGGGATTGGTTTCCACACACACACACACACACACACACCCCACCCCACCCCCCGACACCAAAATCCTGAGGATGCTCACGTCCTGTTCCCTAGTGTCCTTGTAACTGTCACAACATCTTAGCGCAAAGTTTCGAAAGTCAACAATACTGGTTGAGATGGCAAACAACTTTAAACCCGGGTGTGGGTGAGAGGGACATTGAGGTGCTCCTAGATGTGGTTCCTGAGGAGTTGACTAACAAGTTGTTGGAGCTGGAACAGGAACACACAGCTGAAGAGGCAAGAGAGAGGGGAAAAAAACTATAGGAGAAAAAATAACTCCTCAACAAGCTTGTTAAAAAGTTCGAAAACCGGGATCCCAACACCAGAAGGTTTTCATTAATAGAGAGGAATGTTCTCATGGTGCATTATCTGCTTACAAGCAACTCTAAGATGGGGAAAGAAACCATAGACAAATTTCTGAGGAGTGACACCTCCTCGAGAAGAGACCCAGGCAGGTACTTCAGAAGGTGTTCCATTAAGAAGGTCTTGTTATCATACGAGATGACAGGACAGCTCTGTGCTGTGAGTTTCCTTGGAAGACCTCCCAGTGGGACAGAATGTGAAGGTGGAATGTTGATCTTGAACCCTGTGTAGGCCTAAGCTGATTGTGTGTGTGTGTGTTTACGTCTTGGTTTTTAACAAAATTTAAAAGATTTTAATTTTTTTTTTTTTTTTTTTTTTTAAACAAAAATGCTTATACTGTAAGCATATGAAGAAAATGTTTTTGGCCCTGGCTGGTGTGGCTCAGTGGACTGAGTGCCAGGCTGCAAACCAAAGGGTCACTGGTTCGATGCCCAGTCAGGGCACATGCCTGGCTTGCAGGCCAGGTCCCCAGTTGGGGGCACATGAGAGGCAACCACACATTGATGTTTTTCTCCTCCTTTTTCTTTCCCTTCCCCTATCTAAAAATAAGTAGTCTTTAAAAAAAAAGAAAAAAGAAAATGTTTTGTGTTTTAAGCTAGGTGTTATAAAAAGTCAACTTAATTAGCCCGGCTGGTGTAGCTCAGTGGATTGAGTGCGGGCTGGGAACCAGTGTGTCCCGGTTCGATTCCCAGTCGGGGCACATGCCTGGGTTGCGGGCCAGGTCCCAGTGAGGGCCATGTGAGAGGCAACCATACATTGCTCTTTCTCTCTCCCTTCTCCTCTCTCTGAAAATAAATAATAAAAAAAAAATTTAAAAAAAAAAAAAAAAAGTCAATTAATTAAGTTAAAATGAAAGAATTAACTTACACAGTGAAGTAAGGTTACAGTAAGCTAAGGTTAATGGAAGAAAGAATGTTTTAAAAGGGGTGTAGCCTGAGTGTACGATGTTGATAAAATGCACAGTAGTGCCCTGGGCCTTCACATGCACTCACCACCCGCTCACTAACTCACCCAGAGCAACTTCCAGTCCTGCACCTTTGCGGTAAGTGCCCTATGCAGGTGTGCCATTTTTGTCTTATATACCATATTTTTACTGTATCTCTTCTGTATAGTTACTCAAGTACTTAAGCAACGCATGACTGTACAAAGTAAATGCTATACAAATTGTTGTTACACTGTATTTATGAAATGACAAAAATAATCTGTTTATGTTCCTTCGGTATAGATGGCAACTATTGTAGGCCTACCTACACAGTACATGTCACAGATCAGCAACAATATAACACTCTCCTGCTTCGCCACCTTCTTTTTTCCCCTTCGTCAGTATGTTCCATTTACTTATGCATTCATTGGTTGACTTCTTATTTTATTCATTTATATTTGTTTTTGGAGAAAGGGGAAGGAAGAGAGGGAGAGAAACATCAGTGTGTGGTTGCCTCTAGCACACCCCCTTCTGGGGACCTGGCCCGCAACTCCGGCATGTGCCCTGACTGGGACTCAAACCTGCGACCCTTTGGTTTGCAGGCTGGCACTCAATCCCCTGAGCCACACCAGCCAGGGCCATTGGTTGATTCTTGTAGGTGCCCTGACCAGGGATTGATTCACCACCTTCTTGATGTCATTGTATTTAACAACTTAAGGACCGCTCATGAGTTTTCTCGTATTTCGTGCACCATCTGTTATGGACCTTAGATGTCAACACACTGTCTTGTCCACATCGAATGAAGCGATCTCATTGCTGGAAACTGTGCAGGTCGATCTATGAAAAACTATATAATTGCACGAACCCATAAAGCATTGAAGTTACATTGTATTTTGGTCATTCGAATAGTCTTCGTCTTCAAGTTTGCCCAAAAACGTGCGGTCCCTGGCGTATGTCTTAGAGATTTCTATGTGGTACACAATGTGTTAACACCTTTCTTCAGATGGCAGGTGGGATCCACAACTGACACATTGGGGGTGGGGACACAGAAGGCCATGCCAGTGAGTTTCTTAATTCAGCTCAGGGATGATCTGTGCAGCCACTTAGCCATCACCACACAGTGTCCCAGAAGAGCCACCAGTCGTCTTCTGGGTGGTGGTGATGGCGTGGACTGTGGTCATGAGTCCCTCCACAATGTCAAAGTTGTCATGGATGACCGGCCCCGGGGGAACCCAGCAGTTGGTGGTGCAGAAGGCATTGCTGTCAGCCTTGAGGGAGCTGTCATACTTGGGTGGTTCACACCCATCACAAACATGGGGACATCTTCAGGAGGAGCAAAGATGACGGATGATCCTCTGGGCTCCACCCTTCAAGTGAGCCCCAGCCTTCTCCAAGGCAGGGAAGACACCAGTGGATACCAACATACTCAACACCAGCGTCACCCCATTTTACGTTGGCGGGATCTCACTGCTGGAAGATGGAGATGGACTTTCCATTAATGACAGGCTGGCTCCCTGTTCTCCACCTTGGCTGCCTTTGAACTCGCTGTGTGTAGAATCATATTAGAACATGTAGACCATATAGTTGGTCAATGGAGGGGTCATTGATAGCAACAATATCCACTTTGCCGGAGTTAAAAGAAGCCCTTAGTGACAAGGTGCCCAATACAGCCAAACCCATTCACTTCACCCTTCACCATCATGTCTCAGGATCGCAGCTGCCTATTGAATGGGCAGAGTGGAGAGCCACCTGTCTGTTTTTAAGAAGATTGTCCGCATTACATAAGTAGTTCTGATAAGTTTTTAAATATTTCTATAATCCTGAAGTAAAATTCAGAAACTATTTTTATTTTGGTGTGTATGGGTTGATAGGTAAGTACCTATTTGCCAGCTTCATTAGGAGGCACGGTAACTAGTTGTGGCTGCCACAAATAATGGATTGGTAAAAGGAGCACTGTAGTGGCTACCCAGACACACTTACAGCATTATCAACAATAAAAAAGAAAAATCTCTCTCCGTGGAAGTTGCATTATTTAGTAAATTTAATGCATATTAAAACAATTTAAAAAATGCTGGGTTCAAAAATAAGTTTGCTTTATGTAGAAGTCAAGTAGGATACCATATAAGTATTTACCTAGTCATCCTGAAGCCTGCCACCCTTCACCCATAATGCAAATGGTGCCCCCAGTCTTTGGGAAAACTTTAAAAGCCTTGTGGTGCCAGTAGTGCCCCTGTTGAGAATCATTCTTCTAGACTTAACTTCCTCTACCAATTTTTTGTTGGTCCACTTAACAGCCTTAGGGATTGAAAATCCGTCATATTGGGCATGAACACTAATTAGTGGTGGCTGTGAGAACTGTGTATGGATGGCGATTATAACCAGCTATTAATTCCCTAGTGTTCCTAATACTCAACTAGTTTGTAAGGTCAGTTTTCAGTCACATGCCTTGAGTAGCTTTTGCAGTTCGTGTATGGGTTTTGTTTGTTTTAAAGATTTAAAATTGTCCTTTTCTCATAAATATATCCTCATGACGATATTTCAAGCTATATGGATTCTTAGGTGCATGCTTTGCTGCATGGATCAGCAAGGAGCCCACAGTCAGTAAGTCCGTCTAGTTCATTGTAACCTTCGTTCCTTCCGTTGTTCCCCGGAGCTGCTGCTGCGGCTTTCTCTGGTTTACTGCCGGGTGAGGAGGGCGGGGGCTCCGTAACGGTCTGGAATCTGTTTCTCCCCCGGTGGTGGTTCTTGTTCCTAGTGTCATCACCTTAGCCTCAGTCCCTAAGCTAAAAGCGCAACTAATTCTCCACTTCCCACCTTGCTTTTAGCATTTTCATGTGCAAAGTTTTTTCCATTTTACCTCAAGACATGTCAAATACGCATTTTTGCTATGCCCATCGCCTTAGTCCAGGCCTCTGCTCAGTCCTGGCCCAGACTCTGGAGTGGCCTCGGTAACGTTCCAACCGGGCACCCCTTGGCTTTTCATAACAGCAGCCACTGGATTTTAATAGCCAGTAATTTGTATCATATCACAGTTCTCTACCTAAAAGCCTATCAGTAGACTGACTAGACTAATGATTGGCGTAAAAAGAAGCAAAGGGGGTGTGTGTGCTAGTACAAAATTTTATTTATCTTTCTCTGCTTAATTCTCCAGTATAATGCTCATCACATGAGTGATGTAGATATTGGTGATGTCCATATTTGTATTTCATTATGGTGGTTTTTTATTAACACTTTATTTTTCAGACAGTATTGAGCAGGAAACGAGTTCTCATGTACCCTGTGCCCACATGTGCACAAAGTCCCCACCACCCCCGCCGCACCACAGTCAGTGCATTTGTTACAGTTGATGGATCCACACGGACACGTTACCGTCTCTAGTCCGTAGTTTAGTTAGGGTTCGCTCCTAATGGCACACATTCTGTGTGGGGTTTCTAGTGGTCATTCTTAGGACCTCAGGGAGAGTTAGAGATAGGAAATAGTGAAGAAGAAATGATTGAGGATGCAGTGAGAAAGAAGGAAGCTAGTAATTAATGGGTGGGAATATATTTGTGGTCTCCAGTTAGGTTAGTGACCATGCTCTAGTGGGAAGAGGTGGGCGTGCTGGAACGTGGGTGATGTTTAGTAGGATGAGGACTGATCATCTGTGTTCTGTCCTCCACCCTACCCTCTTAGTGGCGTAGGTCACACTTTGATTTCTTAGACTTTTTTTCATCTTTCTACAGGTGAAGTTAACAACTGTTGGCAACTGCTTAGTCTTTAAATCAGAAGTCATAGTGGCTTACTAATTTCATTATTGTTGTTTTGTTTATTTTTAAATTTCCTAATGGCTGGTTGAGAGCCCGAAAGTCTCTAATAAGAAAAATAGGAGGAAGATGCATAAAAGACCCATTGTACTCTTAATCTTTGGCAACGTGAAATGTATTCCATTTTTAACTTGTTCAACTTGGTTCTCTGTCTTACAGGAATGACACCAAGGAAGATGTATTTGTACACCAGGTGGGTGCTCGCATGGATATTTATGCTTCTGGCTCAAGGCTTCTGAGAGGGGGAGGGTTGTCTTCTCAACTATTGTTCCTTGCAAAAAAAGTTTTAAATCCAATCACCAATTTATTTAATTGAAGAGTTCTAGCATGTCTAAATGTATTGGCAGTTCACTTAAGATAGGTGTTTAAAATGTTGAACTGCTCAAGCCATTACACTGAATTTTTAAACATCATTTTAGGTGAGCGCTAAACCTCCATTAACGTAAAGTTGAACTATAAGTTGTTTTCAGATGTTACTAGGTTTACCTGTATGGTAAGGACAGATCACGATAATCATGGGGAAAGTGGGACAAAGCTGCAACACATTAATTTGAAATGAATCCTAGAAAATTAGCAAAGTAACATGGTCCTTTTCATTTTTTCTGAAGCACTTTGAGTGGGTAAGATACATTTTTACCTTTGAAGAATTTTGGCTGGCTTGGAAATGGTAGAAGTCCTCACCTAATTTAAGGCTAAGAAAAGAGGTGTGGCAGATTTGGAACTTATCAAATAAGTGGTTTGGGAGGGAAAAAACGAGGTAGGTTCTACATGCTGAGCTTTCTCAAGTACCATTTAATGAAAATATTTAAGAAAATGCTTGCGCAGTTAAGGACTTTATTGTTAGCGTAAGCCAGTTTCCACACACATCTCTTTTCAAACCAGTGTGAGCTTGGGTGGTGACATACTTAAGAAGAGCTGTCCTAGGTTGGTGCTTTGTAGCTCTCTTAAAGAGCCCGATACAGCATTCACTGGCAATCGGGAGGAGCCGGATCAATTTCTGGTACATCGAAACCCCTATCAGATAAACACAGGGTCAGTTATAAGCCTGGAAACATTTAAATTCTAAGTACAATACAGGGTTGCTCAGACAAAATGTTATTTTAAAACAAGTGTTTCACAAAATTGAATACCAACTCTTAACTTGTTCCTTCCCTTTTACATGTTCAAAAATACAGACTAAGGACCGAGAGACGGCAATATTTCAGTCTTGCTGCCTCTTGGCAGCACTGAAGGGTAGGGGCGGCTGGGGAGGGCGTGGCAGGTGCTGACTGGAATGAGCGTTCAGGGACTTTACTTATCCATACTTCTGCTATCCCCTACGACTGCAGGTAATTTAGAGTTGGCTGTATATGAAAGGTATGAAAACTTTGTGACAGTTTAGATGACAGATGAGATCATTTATTTGGCTGAATGTGTGTCACCCACTTGTTCTGACCCACAAAGTGTCACCAGTATGTTCCCCTCTTTATTTTGGAAGTGGTTTCAACATTTATTTGTTTCTTGGGACTTCGGCTGCTCAGGTCTTAGTGATGTATCGAGGAGACTGCAGTTCCGGGCAACTTAGCTTAATCAGCTTTGGATTGTTGGTTGTCCTGTCCCTTTGGAATGGAATGCATGACTGATCCCGTAATGGATACCGCTGTGAAGTAGTGAATGAACATGGGGTTTGGAGTCCCGAGACCTGGATTTAGAGAAGTCTACACTCTGCCACTAATTGTCTGTGTGACCTTGGGCAAGTCACGTAACTTTTTAAAGCCTGTTTTATCTGTTAAAAAAAAGGAGCACTAATACCTCACATCATTTGTCATAATGAGAGTAATAGGTAATGTGTGAAAGAACTTTGTGGAAGTATTGCCCACAGGTGTGAGGTGTTATTCCCATTTTACTTTGTCATAGCCGTCTGGAGAACAATAAATGTGAGATGTATTGTAGGGATGGTAATGACCAATTGTCCCATGTAGTCAGATATATAAAAAGTGGCATAGATAATATGTGAATTACATCCCATGGAAGGGTGATCACAGACAGATTTGAAAGGGTTTGGGTTGACATTTGTATGGTTTGCTTGGCAAAGTTGGTTCGGTCAACTTTGAAGCATGCAAAACTAAACTCGCCTGTCATCTAAACTGGCCCTGGGTGGGCTAGCTTCTACTATTAAGTGCAGTCTTTGGGGGATAGATTGATGTCCTCATTTCGTTCAAAGCAACATATAATGCTTTTGCTAAAGCATTTAGAAATGTATATATTGTCTTGAGTGTTAAATTACTTGTTTTAGTTTGGAAAATTGTGGTAAAATGCTGGGGCCTTGTAAGACTATAGAGTATTTTGGTTGAGGTTGGGGGTAGATTGGTGCCTGTTTTTTTTTTTTTTTTTGTATATTTATATTGATGGTTTGGTGTTATTTAAAGCTAATTTTAAGTGTATATTGACGCTAAAATAATATTGACTCTGGTACATTTTAAATGAAAAAGCACATTATTCTCCCCTGTTAATCTATTTTTGGAATGTGATATTACTAGACTGCCATAAAGAAGAATAACCCCAGGAAGTACCTTCGCAGTGTAGGAGATGGAGAGACTGTGGAGTTTGATGTTGTTGAAGGAGAAAAGGTGAGGATGCTTTCTGTGTAAAGTTGACTTCGGTGTGGAAATACTTTGGAGATCTCATCCGTTAGGATGGTGGCTCTAATGTGGATGGATGGGTCAGGTGACCACACGAACACAGGTGCATCAAGCCAAATATGTTGGCTGCAGTTAGAGGGCAATCTCATCAGAACAGTGAGGAATTAATATTTAATCATTTTTGTGCACCCCTAGCCACAGACCCTTTTTTATTTGCTTTGTGTAAATTTTGTTTCGTGTACTTAATTCCTCTGTCATTTTCAATATATGATGACTTTTTGTAGGGTGCAGAGGCAGCAAACGTTACAGGCCCTGGTGGAGTTCCAGTGCAAGGCAGTAAATACGCAGCAGACCGTAACCATTATAGACGCTATCCACGTCGCAGGGGTCCTCCACGCAATTACCAGCAGAATTACCAGAACAGTGAGAGTGGGGAGAAGAATGAGGGATCGGAGAGTGCTCCTGAAGGCCAGGCCCAACAGCGCCGGCCCTACCGCAGGCGGCGGTTCCCCCCTTACTACATGCGGAGGCCCTACGGGCGTCGACCACAGTATTCCAACCCTCCTGTGCAGGGAGAAGTGATGGAGGTAGGTTTTGCCGAAAAGTACAGATCGACAACAGCATATGGTAACTTTTGATAGAACTGCATTTTAAGCTCTTGGTGTCTTCCCTATATTGGACCTATATTGATTGTAATGGGAAGCATTTTTTAATTCCTAATAAGAACCAAGAAGATTAATAACTAGTTACAGCATAGTCACAGTTACTAGGTGATTTTTTTAACTCCTATATTCAGACTTTGGACTTGTCTTTTTACTCCATTACTGATCAGTTGGCCTGGTTTCCCTTGTCTTTTCAGGGTGCTGACAACCAGGGTGCAGGAGAACAAGGTAGACCAGTGAGACAGAATATGTATCGGGGCTACAGACCACGATTTCGCAGGTATGGCTTTATTTTAGAAATTTCCAAGCATATTTTAGGTCTTGGCAGCATCGTGCTTCTCCTGCAGTCTTTTTGAATAATAATTCACATTTGCTTTAATCAGATGTCCAAGAGGTGAACCTGAAGTCAGTTATCTTTTGAGACTGTTCTTTGCATCTTTTGCTGGCTCTAGATGGAGTCTACTTTACACAGTTGGGGTTTTATGTTTTGGGGGGGTGTTTGTTTTTTCTTACCTCTGTGATGAGGGTATAGAATTTCAAATTTTCTGTCCTCGAACAGGTATATAAATAGTTTAAACTGCATTCTATCTTAAAGACCTTCTTTGGTAAGGAAGAAGGGTATAAAGGTGAGCATCACCTTTCAAGCATGAGGAGTGTCTGACCTGTACTTCACCAGAATTGAAGAATTGAGAGTTTTGCCTCTGGAGGTGGCATAATTTTCCATTAATCATTTCTTGATTTAAGTGTATACTTTTTGTTAGTCACCCCAGAGTTAGAAAATGTAATCACTTGATTAAGAATTTACATTTTGGGGCCCTGGCTGGTGTAGCTCAGTGGATTGAGCGCGGGCTGTGAACCAAAGCGTCGCCGGTTTGATTCCCAGTCAGGGCACATGCCCGGGTTGCAGGCCCGGGGGGTCCACATGAGATGCAACCACACATTGATGTTTCTCCCCATCTCTTTCTCCCTCCATTCCCTTCCGTCTAAAAATAAATAAAATCTTTAAGAAAAGAAAAAAGAATTTACATTTTGGGCCCTGACCAGTGTGGTTCAATTGGTTGGACGTCATCCCGCACAGCGGAGTGCTGCCGGTTCAGTCCCTGGCCAGGACACGTAGGAGAGACTGCCGACGGGTGGCTCGCTCTCATGTCTGTGTTTCTCATCCTCCGTCCTCTCTTTCTCCCTTCTTTCTCCTTCCTCTAAAAATCTTTTTAATTTGCAATTGTAGGGGGGTGGGGACCCAGTTCCAGACTTGAATTAAATAACCAACCTACCTATTTGGATATTAGGAAGATCCTTTTTAACAGATGTTTAAATATTAGGGTGTGGAGTAATTGGGAAAGAGCTCCATCAGCCACACATGTTTAATACATAAATGTGCACTACACTTTGAAGCAATATTCCCAGTCTCACAGTGGTAGAATATAATGGTGGAATGGTTAAGTCTCCAGGTGTAATTTCTTTTTTCTTTTTTTTTTTTTTTTTTTAAGATTTTATTTATTTTCAGAGAGAGGAGAAGGGAGGGAGAAAGAGCAATGTATGGTTGCCTCTCACATGGCCCTCACTGGGGACCTAGCCCACAACCCAGGCATGTGCCCTGACTGGGAATCGAACCAGGACCCTCTGGTTCCCAGCCTGCGCTCAATCCACTGAGCCACACCAGCCAGGCTCACTTAGCCTGTTCTTAAAGTTCAGCCATGGTATAGCACACAGCATCCCTTTTACAGCCAAATGACATTCTCTCCCATGGCTGTTGTATTTGTGTCTCCACTGATCAGTTGCTACACAGTTGGGTTGTTTGCTCCTTTTTTAAGCTAATTTCTCCACAACTTCACTAGCCTGGTTACTTTTTGGCCCTTTGAGCATGGCCATCCTAGTGAGATTGAAGTGGAATCACATGCCTTTCCCCAGTGACTGTGCTTTCATTTGTGTAAAGAGGGGAGGTATCTTTTTGGTTTTCAATTCCTGCCTTTTAAGTAAGTGTTCATCTATAAAGGTTGAGTAGCCTTCGTTCCCAAGCATGATTACTATAAATATTAAAATACAGCATATTTAAACTGTTATAAAATGATGTCAGTTGTTGTTACTGTACCACTATTGATGTCATCTCGTGGTTAATTTTGTAATAGACTATACTGTTGTATAATCTATTGTATATTATTGGTAAAAGTGTGCTAGTCCAAAAACCAGTTTGACATACTCATCTTCCAGTGTGCTTTTCCTCCCAGGAGCACACCCAAGCCTTCCCCTTTCCCTTCCCCTTCTTCCTCCCCAGCAGGCATGCCTCTCTGAGACTTGCAACCAGGGAGCAGTGGGCAACCGCAACTCATCCTGGGCTGACCCCCTGAACCTGTCTCCAAGACCCCCTTTTTTCTTAGTCAAAGCAGCCCAGCCCAGGCTCATTTCCCCACCTAGTCCCTCTCCTGTTGCTTTTTCTATGTTAGGCCCTTCCTTGTTTCCCTGTCCCCAGCTTTTAAAAAAAGAGAGAATACTCTTCTTCCATTTTATGCTTCCAAGTATCGTACAAAGTCATCACTCAGTTTGTGAAATACAAATCACATTTGCCCTTGTTTTTGCTAAATTGCTTGCAGACCACTTGATAAATAGAAAGAACCAGATATGGTGTTACGTTAGTGGGTAGTTTAAAGAAAGAAGTTTCATCATTGCAGGCTTGCAAAATGTTTATTCCAGGGGCCCTCCTCGCCAAAGACAGCCTAGAGAGGACGGCAATGAAGAAGATAAGGAAAATCAAGGAGATGAGACCCAAGGTCAGCAGCCACCTCAACGTCGGTACCGCCGCAACTTCAATTACCGACGCAGACGCCCAGAAAACCCTAAACCACAAGATGGCAAAGAGACGAAAGCAGCCGATCCACCAGCTGAGAATTCGTCCGCTCCCGAGGCTGAGCAGGGCGGGGCTGAGTAAATGCCGGCTTACCATCTCTACCATCATCCGGGTAAGTTAGCCTGACTCAACCTTAAATGGCTTTCTGGCCGCTTAGCGGTCATGAGTAGTGTTAGCTAATGCAAGAGAAAACCTCATTCCACACTGTACTTTGAATATTTTAGGGTGGTTTTTTTTTTTTCCTCCAAGCTTTTCTGAATGTATCCTGTGATCTCACCAGTTGAGAAAAGTCTTGTTAGCCTTGCCCCAGGAAGTGTTAATTACATTATGGTGTTCTGCCTTTTTAAAAAGCGAGGCGGCTGCTAGAATTAATAACCTAGGTGAGGGTGACCAGTGTAGTCTCTCTGGGGAAAGTGGCAACTTTGACATCAATTTCAGAAATAAGGTATTCCTTTTTTACTTGATACTGAGAGGTTTGTAATTGTTTCTGTTTGGCTCTGGAATTAGCATTTTTAGCCATTGATGCTTTTGGGGTTTGTCCCTCTGTATTTTTGGGGTGGCAAAGGTCATTCAGAAACCTCCAGGTGACCATGCACAGGCGCCGCGTTGCCCACCCCTGTTGTGAAGCACTGTGTGAAGGTGAACACTTCGAGGTGTCTGATGCCCTCCCTGCTAGTTACTGTGACCTGGAGCCGTTTGGTGTATTGAAAGGGCATTGCAGTGGATTATACAAGATAATCTTTCCTTTTTCCCCCTCTACAGTTTAGTCATCCAACAAGAAGAAATGAATATGAAATTCCAGCAATAAGAAATGAACAAAAGATTGGAGCTGAAGACCTTAAGTGCTTGCTTTTTGCCCGTTGACCAGATGACTAGAACTATCTGCATTATCTATGCAGCATGGGGTTTTTATTATTTTTATCTAAAGACGTCTCTTTTTGGTAATGACAAACGTGTTTTTTAAAAAAAATAAGCCTGGTTTTTTCTCAATACACCTTTAAAGGTTTTTAAATTGTTTCATATCTGGTCAAGTTGAGATTTTTAAGAACCTCATTTTTAATTTGTAATAAAAGTTTACAACTTGATTTTTTCAAAAAAGTCAACAAACTGCAAGCACCTGTTAATAAAGGTCTTAAATAATTGTCTTTGTGTAAATTTCTGTCTTGTTTTATTTTGGTTTATAAGTCCTTACTAGGACCTTTAACTTAATGTGGGCACATACTAAAAATCAAAAAATAATGTGCTCTGGTAATCTGGCCATTTTCTTTAAGTTCCTTCTGCTGGGAGGCAGTGGTAAAGGGGGTGAGGTTGTGCTCTAGCAACTTCTGTTCCTGGGGGGAGTTCCTTCAGCACGCCAGTTGGAGACACCCACGTCAGAGTTACCCAACGTCTACCGTAGGTCCTGGGGTGCCCTGTAAACACAGACTCCGCTCCTTTGAGTAGTCCGAGGAGGTAGTGGCAACAGATGGTGTGACGCCCATGAGAAGGCTTCGAAAGAACGTGGAGGTTAGGGAAGTAGTTTGTGGTCTTCACTCCCTTGTAGCCTAAGCCTAGTCTGGCTGTGTTGTTATAGCACCTTGTTAAATGCTCCTTGACTTCCTTTGTGGAACAGTTGGTGACTACTGTCAAGACTCTGAATCATCCTCAACCCCCTTGCAGGGGGATGGGGACAGCAAAAGATGATGGGGTTAGAGAATAGGCTAGCCTGGCACGTCCGGAATGAGCTCCGATTAGGGAACAGAGATGGCGGGGCTCTGATGTTTTCGTTCTAGGGGACTGGTGAGTGAAGTGGGGAAGTAATACTTACGTGGGCTGGGCTATTAGCTACTGTTCAACAGTTTGAAACTCCTGTTCAGGTTTGGGGCCAGCTCTTGGTCTTCAGGAAAACACTGTTGGCAAGAATACAGTGGAAGATTTTTGTGATAGTCTTTCTACCAGTGTTTGACACAAAACTGTGGTGGTGTTTTTTTTTAATCCTCATCCTAGGGCATGCTTATTTTAGAGAGAGGGAGAGACAGATTGGTTGCCACCTGCATGCTCCCCAACCAGGGACCAAACAAGCAACCTAGGCATGTGCCCTGGCTGGGAATCAAATATGCAGCTCTGCGGTGTACTAGACACACTCCAAGCAGCTGAGCAACCCCAGCCCAGCGGTTTTTTTACTGTGTGCTGTGTTCCTCAGCACTTCTGTGAACTCCTTCACCTTGTGTGAGTATTAGCCAGCCTGTGACTACTGTAAGGACCCAGAAGACATTCATATTTCTTGGAGCCAGGATGCAAGTTCAGATCACTGGTCGACCGATCAGACGAGCACCGGCATGGGACGGGAGAAGCCAACGGTTAGGAGGGTGGAGGCCACGCTTGGCAGCAAGAGTGGGAGTGGTTTCCTCAAATGGCAACAGCCTCTTCGCTTTCGACAGACGTTGAGCCCGGCTCTCTAGCCTTTTCACAGTAAGGAGTAGGTACCGTATGTCAGGCCTGTGATCCATTGTTACCCTTGACATGAGAATGAAGGTGAGGATGAGGATGCCGTCATGGTTTCTACTGATTGAATTGGTGGGCCTCGCCAGTGCAGCGAAATAAAAATAGTGATTGGGAAGGAAATGTCTCATATCAGGGATATTGATAACAGAAAAACCAGATGTTTGGGTCAAATTAATGGGTAATTTGTCAGTAAGTGGCTAATACTTTTGTATAATATTAGCTAGTAAAAATCATGGCAGTATCAAGCAAATGAATTTAGGACTATTTCCAAAATCTGGGAAGAAGCAAAAGTATTGAAGACGTTGAAAACTGAGGACTTACTAAAAATTAAGGCTTTTGTGTTCATGGATATTGAGACTTGATAGCAGTTCATCTATTGATTTAAGTTTGGTAAGTTCCCTGGTGCATCTCAGGAGAGAGAGGTGTTGGAAGTTAGAAAAGGATGGACCAGAACGTCACCAGCCACGCATGTGTGTTCTGAGAAGTGCGTTGTGAGGTGAGCTGCATCTTGTGAACACCCGGGTGTGCTGCTCAAACCTGCGTGCTGCTTCTGGCCTGCAGACCCGTTCAGAGCAGTGTGGGGAGCTGCAACACGAGGGTAAGTAAACAGCAGGTACAGTAAAACATGACGTAAACGGGTAATAATGGCACATCTATCCAGGGCATTTGCTGCGAGTGGAGCTTGCGGGACTGGAAGTTGCTCTGGGTGAGCCAGAATGGTGAGTTGGAAGCCTAGGACATCACTGGACGCTACCGTAGACTGAATGCCGTCCGTAAGCCGTCCCTCTGACAAGGTCAGAAACGTCATCAAGGCGGTCAGTGCTGCTCTGTGAACAGGGATGTTGGCTGGATTGAGTGGAAATACCGAGGACACACTGGGCAAGGCACAGCTCACCGTGGTAGTGGCTAAGGAGCAAGTTAAACTTGGCCGGAGGGTCGGGAGGAACAGTTATGGCGGAGGGAGGCACTGTGGTTTGGTCGTTGCATGTAGGCGCCATAGATGACAGAGCTGTGCGGTGTGCATAGAAAACGGAGAAGGGGCATTTAACTGGCAGGATATGGAACTGAGGACTTGGTATTTTGACTTTTCCCAATCTGTTATCAACCAAAAAACGTTTCTTCCTAGATCTGGCATGTTAGGGTGGTGTGGTCATAGGCCAAAAAACATTTCCAAGGGACAGGCTGGCTCCACACTGTCACAGAAAGCCCTTACTAGTGTGGAGTGACAACACTGGTTAAGGAAGTCCCTGTGGGGGACTGCGACCTTTGACAACTCACAGCAGTGTACCCCGAAGACCATCAAGGTAGGTCTGGGAGGGTTAGAGCGCTGCGGGGTTGCGCCCCTCAGCTGAAAGAGACCGACGACTGGATGGCACCTGTGCACCGGTGATCGCGGTGCTGCGAGTGAGGGAGTCTCCTGCCAGGCGCTCAGGTAGTGATCCCAGCAGGGGAAAAGTTCCTGAGCCACATACTCTTCCATTTCTTAGAGGAAATTGAGCTCTGCTGTGCCCTGGCTGGTGTAGCTCAGTGGATTGAGCACAGGCTGTGAACCAAAGGGTCGCCTGTTTGATTCCCAGTCAGGGCACATGCCTGGGTTGCAGGCCAGGTCCCGGGGGGCGGGGCATGTGAGAGGCAACCACACATTGATGTTGCTCCCCATCTCTTTTCTCCCTCCATTCCCTTCTATCTAAAAATAAATAAAACCTTAAAAAAAAATGAGTTCTGTTGTAATCTTACAAGACCATGGTTGACAAAACATCATGCAGTGCATGACAAATAGTTGTCTTAGAGAATGGGAAAACAAATGTAACTAGGGAAATAGAATTGCCGGGGGGTGGGGGGGGTGTTTATCAGGGCATTGCCAGCTGACTTCAGAGGAAGGAAAGAGCAACTGTATTGGAAGTGAAGGTGGGGTTATAGTTGACAGTGGTGTTCCCAGTGTCTACTTCCCCAACCCCAGTCCAGGGATGGGTCCTGATTGGCCAAGGCCAGCAAGAGCATGCATTCTCCGGTGACTGGAATTGGTCCAGGAGTTGGCAAGTGTTCTTAATTGACTTGACAGAGTAGGAGTACTAGTTTGAGGGATTTGGGAGACTAGGAGGTGCTGGTCTTAGATGGGGTATGCTTATCCTTGAGCAGTGACTGGTTAATGACATGTAGGCTCTTGTCGTGTGAGTGGAAGACAGGAGGGATAGAGACATTACTGGAAGTAAAAAGGTCCAAAGTAAACAATGGCGTTCAAAGAACCTCCTTTCTGTGGGCACTGAGGTTGGCACAAGTGAGGGTAGAGGTAGTAGGTGCGACCCTGCAATTAAAGTTCAAGGAATGCTGCTCAATGACAGATGTAGTCTGAAAGTGCCAGCTTCAGAGACGGAGTTGCGGAGGCCTTAGGAGAGGGGAGGATGGGTTAGAAGTGGCAGTGGCGTGCCAGGGATCCAGCCAGAAAAAAGCAGCACTAAAGGGGCTCCGCCAGGAGTGGCGAGTCTGGTTAGCAGCAGAGTGAAGAGGTGAATGGACATTTCGGGATAAGCTGGTGACTGAATTCCAGAGGGTGTGGTGGAAGGTTTGGGAAGAAAGCAGCATTGGGTCACAATAGGAGTAGGAGAGGACCAGTGGGAGTTAAGGCAGGGACAGCTGAAGGGGGGAGGATTGAACATTGGGTAGAGACGGAGGCGAACACGGGACAGGCTCAGTCCTGTGGCTCTGCTGGAGGAAGGACTAGTCTGATAGATGGCCTGTGGCTGGGAAGGGGCCATCAGAAACACTGCCTGTCCCTGCTGGGATGGTGCCCCAGGTAGAGGAGGCCAGCTTCCATCCCTTTCATCTGGCTCCCTGCTTACAAAGGCTATCCGTGATACAGGAGAACTGAGGAGACCAGAATTCCACCATATTTACACCTCTTCGAGTGATGTTTTAGCCCCCTTACAGGCTTGGGGCAGCTAGCTGCACAGCCCTGCGCTTGAATTCTGTCTGTCTGGGTTCCTTTTTTTTTTAATTGTATTTTTTAAGATTATATTTATTTTTAGACAGAAGGGAGGGAGAAAGAGGGAGAGAAACACCCATGTGTGGTTGCACACATTCCCACTGGGGTCCTGGCCTGCAACCCAGGCATGTGCCCTGACTGGGAATTGAACCAGCCACCCTTTGGTTCTCAGCCTGCGCTCAGCCCACTGAGCTACACCAGCCAGGGCTGGATTCCTTTTTAATAGGATGCTTTTCACTTCAAAAAGACGACTGGGGGGGGGGGGAGGTGGGAAAGTGTGAGCAGAGGTGACCAATTTGGACGTTGCTGCAGAAGTCCATGTAAATGGACCTGGACCATAGGTACCGCAGTAAGAAGGGAGGTCCAGTTTGAGATGTCAGAAATGGAGTTGACAGATCGGGGTGACTAGCTGAATGTAGGAAGGAGAAGGGGGAGACTCCAGCATGACTACAGGGTGTTGATACAAACTACCATCTGCGGGCAGTAGACAGTGCAAAAGAGGGGAAGGGGCTGTGGAGTTTCAGGTGCCAGTGGGGGGGTGTCGGTGGGAAGTGTGCGGGAAGCAGATTTGTAGCTGACTGGGGTATAGGTCGAAGCTGAATGTTTGACAGTCAGTAGGCAGCTACGGATCTTCATGAATGAAGTCACATTACTCAAGGGGCATCTGTGAAGAGCAGATGGTGGAAGCCCAAACTTGTGGAACAAGGCCAAGGACATAAAACTGATGACCAGAAAAAGATGTATTAAATCCTGAGAGGTGGACATCATAGAACCCTAAAGAACAGAGTAGGAATGGTTCTGTTGGCGACAAAGCCAAGAGTTCCAAGAAAGCGGAGGCTGAACAGCACCAAGGAGATTACGGGCGAGAGTGGTCCTGTGGGCCGGCGGTGGGCGGTGGGGGGGACAGCGTGTGGTTGCACCCCAGGCTGCTGTGGGTGGAGGCGGGAGTAGTGCTCTGGTCCCTCAGCCTTCCCCATCCCGGGGACAGTCAGTCCCTTCTGACAGGTCCCAGCCCAGCCTCAGAGTCATCTCACTTTTTCTTACACTGCACATGCAATGAGTCTGCAAATCCTGTTGATTTGTCCCTTGAAACAGCCAGAATCCGACCACTTCCAATCACATCATCTCACCTGGATTATTTTTTAAATAAAGATTTTATTTTTAGAGAGAGAGGAACAGTGATGTGGTTAGTTGCCTCTTGCACGTCCTCAGCTGGGGACCAGCCCACAACCCAGACATGTGCCCTGACTGGGAACCCAACCAGTGACCCTTCAGTCCGCAGGAGGGCACTCAGTGGGGCTCACCTGGCTGTTAGAGCGGCCCCTAGGTGAGCTGCCTGCAACCTTCCCTCCACCGCACCCACCCTCTCCTGCAGTCAGTTAGCACAGCAGCCACCCTGTGTCTTAAAAGCCACGGCAGGATTTGGGTCACTCTGCTCAAAACCCTTCGGAGGCGCTCAGTGTCTCGTGCGCAGTGCACCCACGGCCCCGTTCCCACACCGTTCTCCCCCCCGGTCACTGCTGCAGCCTCACGGGCCTTCCCTCAAACAGTCCCACCTCAGGCCTTTACACCTGCTTCTCCCTCTTGACAGGAAGACTGTTTCCCCGGGTAACAAAACTTCTTTCTCCCTCACATCTGCCACTCTGATCAGTGTAGCTGCCCCTCCCCACACCCAGGTCTCCCGGCCTCCTTACCAGGCTTGGCTTTTCTCCGTAGTGCCTCTCCTCACCTGCGAATCTACGTTTACTTTATTCTGTCCCTTTGCTAGAGGGTACAGGCAGGGATTTTGTCCGTTTTGTTCACTGCTGCTATATCCAGTGGCTGAAAGTACAGGGTAGACGCTCAACAGATGCATCAAGTGGAATGAAGCGGGCTGTTGCTGGAAGGGCAGATAGTGTCACCGTGACCCCACTGATCTTCTTATCACCCAAATAGGGTGCTCTCGAGAATGAAAGGGGTGTGGTTATCAATACACTGGAATGAGAAGGTTGCCCAGGGCAACGCGGGAGTTTCGGTCACTCTAGAGGTAGATCAGGAGACCTGTTTATAAGGGGAGGGAGAAGGTGTGAACTGAGAAGACAGCTTTCTGAGTACAGTACACCATGCTTCATTTTCCCCTGGGCATAAAGTTCAGTTTTCATAGGTCATTTTCAGACACAGGAAGGAAAGTGGTTTGAAGTCAGAAGACCTGAGTTCCTATCCCAATGATGAAGGCTGACCTTCCAGAACCTCTGCAGGGCACTCACACAGGAGTCAGTATGGACCGCTGAAGTATTTCTCAAAATATGGGCTCTGGACCCTCCGCAGGAGGAGCAACAGATTCCTGGCTCCTCCCACCATCAAAGTGCCTAATCCCAATGCAGATGAGGAGCCTGAGAATGCACATTCCACATTAACTTTAAAACAAATGCAAGTAGTACTGACTTCTGAACGTTCTCGTGAGGGTTAAGTGAAAATCAGGTAATGATACCTGACACTTTATTAGTGCTCAGCTCATCTTGGCTGTTATTCTTACAGGAATATTGTAAAACCAACTGAGAAAATAGCTGTGAAAACTGCAAATGGAAAGTGCGGGGCCGTGAGGCTGTGACTTGCAGACCTCCAATGACAGGGAACATAAATGACCCATGATGCTTTGCCCTGAGATCGGCCCCTGCGCTTGCCCTGAGGCCACACTGCCCCGGATTCAGAGCAGCCCTGTTCCCGGAGGACTGGGGTCCCCTCTGGCACCCGACCTTGGCTCAAGGACTCCCTTGGTGACTTCGCCAAATTTTCGTTAGGCTGCATGGTCGTCTGGGGCACGTCCATTGGTGTTCTGTCACTCAGGGACTATCCGATGTTCCTCCAAGCTTGCCCTACTTTCACACGTTTACTCTTATTCGGGCGTCTACTGCTTGGAGGACACAGAGTAACAAAAAATCATCCAACAGTAAGGAAGTGAGAAAAGATTCTGGGAAGAAAGCGGAGTATGAAGCACCTGGAATCCGTCCCCAACCGAGACGACAAGTACACTGGCCGAGTTGGTCTGCTGTGGCTATTTTGGAACTCTACAGTCTGTTGAGGACGTGCAACATTCCAGAGAAGGTGTAGATGGTGAATTGGGGTTCGTTTGGGGAATTCCAGCCCTTAGCTCTGCAGCAGCTACTCATCCCCAGTGCAGCCCAACCCTGTGGCAGGCAGCTGTGTACGTGTTCCTGGAGCCTTGAGTGTAGCTTGCAGAGGCAGAGTGGGCAATGAGGACCCCGTCCTCCAAATAACAGGGCTCTGTGTTCCCGCTGTTACTGCTGCTTCTGATCCAGGAGGTGCAGACACAGAGGTGGCAGCCGTTGTCATTGCACCTGCCCCCCTCGTTGCATCCCTCTGCCAGCTGAAGTGACTTCCAGGGGCTCTGAAGGCCTGGTGCCTCCCTCTACCCCATTCGGTTTTAGTCTTTCTCTCTTTTTGGGAGTCAGATGTTAAAGACTAGGGAACATGCAAAAGTAACCACATATATGGAGGAAATTAGAAAGTCACTGCTCAAGGAGAGTCACAGGTTCAGATAAAACCTGAAAAGACCTTGAACTTGCACCTTAGGTTGATCCTTGGCATAGAGACAGCCTAGAGCAATGAAAACAATAACAAAAAAATACAGCAACCCTAGGGCAGAAAAACAATTTGATTTCCAGAGGTACCACATTATTAGATCAAATGATCAGGGTTTTTTTAAAGATTTTATTTATAGTTTTAGGAAGAAGGGAAGGGAGGAAAAAAGAGGGAAAGAAAGATCGATGCGCAAGAGAAACATTGATTGGTTGCCTCCTGCACACCTCCAACTGGGGATGTGGCCCACAACCCAGGCACATGCCCTGACTGGGAATTGAACTGGTGACTTTTTGGTTTGCAGGCCAGCGCTCAACCCACTGAGCCACACCAGCCAGGGCCCAAATGACCAGTTTTTAAGAACAATACTACAGTAACAATAAATATCACAAGACATGCAAAGAAAGACATGTGGCCCATTCAAAAGAACAAACAAATCAATAGAAACTGTCCCTGAGAAAGACCCGGTAGCTGATGCACTAGACAAAGATTTTAAAATAACTATCTTTTTTTTTTTAAGATTTTATTTATTTATTTTTAGAGAGAGGGGAAGGGAGGGAGACAGAGAGGGAGAGAAACATCAATGTATGGTTGCTCCTCACATGGCCCTCACTGGGGACCTGACCCGCAACCCAGGAATGTGTCCTGACTGGGAATCGAACCGGGACCCTTTGGTTCCCAGCCTGCACTCAATCCACTGAGCCATACCAGCCAGGGCCTAAAATAACTGTCTTAAAGATGCTTATAGCCTATGAGCCAAAGGGTCGCCAGTTCGATTCCCAGCCAGGGCACATGCCTGGGTTGCGGGCCAGGTCCCCATTAGGGGGCACGTGAGAGGCAACCACACATTGATGTTTCTCTCCCTCTCTCCTTCCCTTCCTCTCTCTAAAAATAAATAATAAATAAAATCTTTAAAAAAAAAAGATGCTTATAGCCCTGGCGGGTTAAGTAAATATTTTTATTAGTGTAAAGATTTTTATTATTTCAAAGATTTTTATGAGTTCACTCAGATTGCTTCATTAATATACTGCAAATATTTAGCTGGCTTTCTTCATGTGCATCTATGAAGGTTTTTTCTGAGGCCTTATCATCCTCTTACTACTTCAGTGTGTATCTCCTGACATGTAAGGACACTGTACTACAAAACCACAGTGAACTATCAAGCTCAAACAATTAACGTTGGTAGAGCACCAGGTAAACCACAAACACCATGCAAATCTCACCGGTCGTCCCAAGAACGTCCACTCCAGGTCCAGAATCCAGTGCCGGATCACCCACAGCGCTCGGTTCGGTTCGGTTCTCTCCGATCTCCTCAGTCTGAAATAGCTTCTCAGTCTTTCTTTGTCCTTTGTAACTTGCATGGTTTCGAAGAATCCAGGTTGTTATTTTGTAGAGTAACCTCAACTTAGACTCTCCTGTCTTGTCATACGTAGATTCAGTTTATATACCTCTAGCAGGAACGTCATATAAGCGAGGCTGTTTTTCTTCTCGGTGCATTCTACCAAGGGACGCACAATTCTGACTTTTTCCCATTCCTGGCAGTGTTAACTCTTATCATCTGATTCAGGTATATCTGCTATGTTTCACCACCGTAAAATGAAATTGGATAACCCGAAAAACTTGGAGGGATTCTTAGCATTTCATGTGTTTCACTTGTGAATGCCCACACAGAGAGAAGAACAGAATGAACTCCTAAGTACCAATGGTTACCTGCCCCTGACCTTTTTGTTCCTAGAATATTTTAAAGCGAAGTCAGCCTTTATATTACATAAGTGTGCACTTCTAACAGATAAGAGTTAAAAAAAAATAGCCATAGCGTCAGTACCACACAAAATGAACAATACATGTAACACAGAACTAACCATAATTCCTTGACATTTTGTAACAGTCCATATTCAGATCCTCAGGGGCAAGGCCCCCTGACCCACTACTCCAGGGCCCCGGGCTCACTCCCCTTCAGTACTTGGGTGTCCCTCAGGGGCCAGGTGTCCCTCGGAGCCGAGCACACAGGTGTATTCCTCCCATGGCCAATTTCATTCTTGGGGGAGCCATGTTTGCAAATAAATGATGGTAGACGCTTTAGAATCATAGCCTTTGTCTCCTGCTAATTACCCAGCCCTGAGGCCTGCAGGTGACCCGTACAGGTACACGTGTGAAGGAGATTGCTTCAGGAGAGGCCCGGGGGGTCAGGTTCCCAAACTCTCCCAGCGTCCAGCCCTCCTCACTTTTCCCGGACATCTTTCCATCGCCAGCACCCACTGCGCTGTTCCCTGGTATTCACTGGGTTGCAGCTGGTGAGCCGGCCCTTCACCTCTGCAGTCTCTGGCTTCCCTTCAGGAAGGATCACACGGAGGCTTGTTCCTGCCTTGCTGTCAGGCCCGCCCCTGGCATGGAGCTTGGCTGTCTCACAGCCTGTCCCTGAAACCCTCAGCGAGCCGCCGGCTCCTGTCTCGACATCTTCCTACCACGTCCTATGACTGCGGAACCTGGTTCCTTCTTGTTTCAAACAAGACCCAGAACAAAAGTTTAACACTTGGATGCTCGGCTTTATGAGTAACACTTGTGAAATGCTTGTGAGCCCTTAACTGTTACACCTTAAAATCCTGCCCCGGATTCTGGACTGAGTAAGACGACTCGATATCATGTCTGCCGTCTCTTTGCCAGCTGACTGGCAAATAAAGCTTTCTTTTCTCAAAAGCAGGTGCCCTAGTTTTGGCTTCTATGTGCATGGGCCCGGCCCCTTGCTTGGTGACAATCCTAAGCCTCTGGTAGATGCTGAACCTTAGGACATGACACACGGTGCCCTGGCAGCTGCTTCGTGACCAGACAGCAGGGGCTGCCCAATCCCCAGGCCGGACGGGGAGGCCAAACCTCGGGGCCCCGTGTCCCACCCCCTCCGTCGGCACCTGTGACAGGAGCCTTCGTCGCGACACTCGGATCTCAGGTTCCAAATTCGCTGTCAGTCAGGGTGTGACAGAAGTCCAACTCAGAACTGTTCAGCACAGGGGGTGCATTTATCGGGAGACTGCGGGACTCTCGTGGGAGAGCCTGGTCTTGGGAAAGGCCCAGGGAGGCAGAGCCTCCTCTTGTCTTCCCCCTCCTCACCTCTTCTTGTAGGTGCCTTTCTCCCTCTGAGACCCCTCAGAGGGGCAAAGAATGTGGCCCCAACTTTAGGCCTCACAGAGGTGCTGCCCACACACTGCAGTCCCATGGAGCTGCCTGCACCCCGAGGCCAGGTCCGCCAAGGCCGATTAAGGGGGGTGTTGGGGTGGAGCCCGGGCGTCAGCTCCCCAGGCGACTCGAATGTGCTCCCAGAAGCAAGGACCACTGAGTTCTAGCACAGGCTCCCAGACAGGCCCTCTCGTAGTTCTCAGTCATGACCCGAGGGTCAGGAGTCCAGTAAACCCATCTAGGGTCACCCTCTGGCCACCCCCTCTGGCCAGAAGCCGGATGGGCCTCATGAAGCAGCCATTCATTCCTAAGGCCCCCGGGCTGTGTGGCAGGTGCCCTCCAGGGCACCACAGGAATTGTCCCCCAGCAGCTCCTGTCTCCTCCCCGCCCTCCCTCCCCCGCAGCATCCCCGACAGCCACTTGTCAGAGTCAGCATCTCAGAGCCAGCCTCTCAGAGCCAAGCTCAGGGAGAAGGCTGAGTTCTGTCCTTGGGATTTGCGACTTGGTGAGAGATGCGGTCACAGAAAGTCGGGGGAGGAAGCCAGGGCGCAGCTGGCTGAGGAGGGCACGGGAAGGCAAGGGACAGGTGTGCTCAGCTCTTTCCCCATGAGAGAGAGAAGGCAGCGGCCAGAGAGACTCAGGGTCCAGGGAGGGCATTTGGCGGGGCGAGGCCTGAGCCTGAGGGGAGGAACTGGTTGGAGGACTGCCCCGCTTTCGGACTAGGGGCTGGTTACCTGAACTGCAAGACCAAAAGTCCGTCCAGCTCTGTCTGGCTGCACCTCTGGATGAGCTGGCGCTCCGGCCCCATCTGGGGTGAGCTCGGGCTCCCTCCCTGCTCTGGTTCTTGGGGAGGGAGGTAGCAGGGCCTCAGCAGACTGGCGAGGAGGAGCGGTGGGTGAAGAGCAGGAGCAGCATTGAGGTGGAGCTGAGCCTGGGGCTTCCAACCTTCCTCAGGATGGTCCTAACGCCTGAGAGGCCCAACGTCCTGTCTCCGGTACGCTCTCCACTTAGTGACCCTAGGGTCTCCTCACCCTAGCTCCAACCCCCAGACCCAGCTGGAGGGCCTCCCAGGGATTTTCCCCTCTCCCAGGGGACGCCCCAAGGGGGACCTCCCAGAGGCTGGGTAACAGGGGTGGGGCTTTGTCTGTCTTTAGACCAAGGGCTCCCTGCCCCGGGGACCGGGCCCAGTGCCGGGCCAGGCCTCAGGATGGGGCCTCCCATCAAGGAGGTCCTGGTGGCAGCCCAAGGCCAGCCTGGGGAGGTCACGGGGCAGGGGGCAGGAGTCCTGGTCAGCCTCGGCCCTGCTGTATCACCCACCCTGGACCTCCGTCTCCCATCTTTATGCCCAACAGCCCCAGGGAACAGCTCTGACTTTACCGGGCCAGCCCCCACCCTGACCATGCCAGGGACAGATCAAATGACACCACACGGGGGCTGGACGTTCACTTCTCTTTCCAAAAAAGGACCACACACAGTCTAGGTGTGGCAGGGAGGCAGAGCCAGGCCAGAGACTGGGACACTACACACCCAGGGGGGCCTTGGAGGAGGCAGACAATTTAAGAACTGGTCTGAAAGTCAAAAGAGAGGAGAGCTGGTTAGTGGGGTGAGCAGCCATGGGGGAGGGAGGGGCAGGGGCTGTGGGGTTCAGGCCCAGGCATGGGGACTGGCCAGCGGGGTCAGGCAGGCCCTCACAGCAGCCCTGCCTGGGGCCCACTCCTGGGGTGGGGGTGACGTGGTCCGGTCTGGCCCAGCCCCCTGTGTGGCTGTCCACATGGGGCTGGGCATGCTGGAAGAGCTGAGCCCTGAACTCAGAGACAGTGGGGCCAAGCCTCTTGGTCTTTCTGAGCCTGTTTTCTCGTGTGTCATGTGGGGACGTTCGTCATGCCAGCACTGCCTCCTTCATGGGGTGGCTGTGAGGAGCCAGGGTCCGTCTTAATTGCTTTGTCCACAAGGCCCAGCATGGCACTCACACTGCCCTTGGGTGAATAAATAGCTATCAGTGAAAGGGCTGGCACCTGGCCTATGGGGGCACACGCAGGTGCCATGCGACTGTGTGGACAGGACCTTGCCTGCACCTGGAGCTGTGCGTGCATCTGTGACTGGGTCCTGCCTCCGGCCTCTCTGAGTGACTGGGTCTCAGAGTGGAGGGTGGATTCCTATGTTGGGGACAAGCTGCTCAGAGCCCTATCCGAGCTCAGGGGACACTCTGTGTCCTCCTGGGCCTGCCCAGGGCGCTGCAGGGGCCACGGAGCGCTGGGTGGGAGAGTGCTGGCTGGGGCTGGCAGGCTCAGACGTACTCTCGGGCGGCTGCTGAGGGGCCCGGCCGGTAGGGCTGTGGGCTGCTGTTGACTCTCTCCGGCTCCGGGCATGTGCAGCAGAGGAAGGAGCCCCCCAGCAGGGCTAGGCCAGCAGAGGCCCAGCCCACGAACAGAGCCGGGCCAAACTCGTACCTGCAAGGGGTAAGGAGGATGCCATCAGGTGTGGCTGCCACCCTGGCTGCCTCAGTCTTCACCCAGGGCTCCCTAGCCTTGGCCCTGGCAGGAGGCAGGCAGGGTGTGAGGAGTCAAGACAGGCCTTACAAGCCTTAGCAGCCTCTCTGGGGAAACCGGGATGAATGCACATCCATCCTTGCTCCGCCCCCATTCCAGCAGGGCGATCTTGTGCCACCTCAGGCCCCTTTCCTCAGCCAGCCCTTGGAGGGGGTAAGGAAGGGCCGGCAGGTCCCATGGGGAGAGCAGTGCAATCCCTGCCATCTCTCGCAGTCAAGGTATGGCCCACAGAACTCCCAGCCAGGGCTTCTCACTGCCCCCTGGAGAAGGGTAGACCCCTCCATCGGGCATTCCAGGCTCTCTCCGCCGGGCCCTGCCGGCCAGCCTGCGCCATCTCCCCATGTCTGTGCCTTTGCTTGAGGCGCCCCCTCCTGGAACGTCTCCATTCTGCACCTCCTTCTCTAGCTCTCGGCCCAGCTAAGAAACTACCACTTGGAGGGGAATTTCCCAGACCCCTCGGTACTCCCCCAGTTTTGCTGACTCTCACTAGGTGGCCGTTCGGTCCCCTGCGTGCTCAGCTCCCTGGGCAGGACCTTGAGGGTAGGCCACACCCGATTTATCTGTATCCCCAGGGCCCAGCACAGGACCTGCCATTCAGGCAGCCTTGGGGAGTGTTGAGGGGTGAAGGACAGTGCCAGCCTGCCTTCCCCACGCTGAGCTGCCTTTTACTTGGCAGGTCTTAGTGGCCAGAGCAGCCAGCCTCAGGGAGCACAGCGGAGGTCTCGTTTTTCTTTCCTCTCCATCCCTCCACCTCCTCCAGGGGGCCCTCCCAACGGCAGCAGCCCAGGCGTCTTTTCTTATCCTCTGCCCCCTTCCCGCTTAAGGCCAGGGGGGATGTCTGGGGTTGAGATGATCCCACTCTCTGCTCCTGGCCCATAGGGGCCCAGGCCCTTCACAGAGCCCCCTCTTCAGCCCCCATGCCCTTGGCCGTACATGTCCTGACCATTCTGCCCTTGAAATATCTCTGACCTACTCTCCACGGCTCGCCCCCCGGCCCAAACCCTCTGCCCCAGACTTTGCAACAGCTCCTCACTGGCCTTGCCCCTTCCCCACCACTCTTCGCACCACGGCTGGAGGGATGCTCAGCCACCTGCTTCCCACCAAAGGAACCGCCTCCTCCCGCAGGAATGACAACAGCTGGGCTTGGCTGAGTGCTCTCCGGGGCCCGCGCACTGCGCCAAGTCCCCTACCTGCCCATCTCACTGACCCCTGACAGCCACATGTGAGCTGGGTCCTCGGGTCCTAGCTCCATGTCACAGGGAAGAAACCAGCATGGAAAGATTAAGAGACTGGCGCCAACACCCAGCCAGCACCTGCAGAGCTGGGACTTAAGCCCAGAGCCAGGCACTTAGCTCTGGGGTGTCCTCCACAGGCCTCTAGCTCCTTCGGAGGGCCCAGCCACACCCCGCCGACTCCCTGCTCCAGAGAGCTTCTCAGTGACAGCACCTGGGGCCAGCCCCTGATTCCCTCTCCACAAGCCCCGCAGGCCAGGGGCTCGGAGGCGTGGGAAGGGAGGCCCAGCCTGTCCCCTGGCCCGAGCCATGCCTCGGCACTCACCTGGCGTTGACGGGTGTGCTCGGGTTGAAGAACTCCTGAGTCACCAAGGTAGCATACCAGGAGACTGCAGTCAAAGTGCAGAGGCCTAAGGACAGAGGGGGTGCTCAGCTCTGCCCCCGCTTGGCCAGCAGGGTGAGGCGACCTGCCACGGCCAGGCTGGTGAAGCAGCCAGGGGCACTCACCTGCCAAGAGGAAGAGGGCGCCCCCGGAGATAGCAATGCGGCCCTTGGCGATGGGGTTGCTGTCTCCGACCCGGGTGCACTTCATGCCGACAACACTGAGGACCATGGCCACGAAGCCCAGGAGCACAGCCACCACCATCAGGGCTCGTGCTGACTGGATGTGACCTGGGGGCGGGAGGGAATGAGCAGGTGGTGGGAGAGGTGGGTGGGTGGGGGGAGCCCAGGATGGGAGGGGCTGGAGCAGGACCTGGAAGCTCCTGCCGGACTGCCCCTGGGTAGTACAGGGGTCGTGACCCAGGGGTGAAGCCGAGCTTCCCCCCTGCTCACTTTTGCTTGCAGGCTCCTCTGGGCGGCATGTGGTGATGGGGCAGTTTGCGTTCTCTCATCAGCTGTTTTCTGGCTGGGGGTTCCCTTCTGGCTGGGCCTGTCCTGCCCACCCAGGTAGCAGAGGCAGCTTCTCCTGGGGCTCTTCACATTCAGCAAAAGGAGGAACTAAGGGTGGCTGAGGCCCCATTCGCCCAGGTGGCCCTTGGGCGAGCATGCCAACCCCCACTGGCCATCCTGATTCTGGTCACCTTCCCCTTTGGCCTGTGAGTCACCATGGCAGTCGTATGCCTGCTGCTTGAGTCAGCCTGGGCTGGGCTGGGGTCGGGGGAGCTAGGGGGAAGCTCAGAGAGGCCGGGTGATCTTCCTGAATTGGTGGGGGGGGTGGCAGCCGGCTCCGGCCTGTGGGCCAGGGGCAGAGGGTGGGGGACTGGGCCCAGAGCCATGAACAGCGCTGCAGTGATGCCAGTTTATGAGCCAAATGTTCAGGCTCCATTCCACACCCCAGGAGGGAGAGAAGAGGAACCTGTGGGCCTGAGCACCTGTGTGCGTACATGCATGCATGTGTGTGTGTGCGCACATTCATGTGCACATGTGCGTGTGTGGGCATATGCACCTGCTTTTCTAGCTAGTGGGGCCGGCATATGTGCACACACGTGTCTGCCTGCAGAGCATGGGGAGAAGTGGAGGGGAGGGTCTTGACTGAGCCTCTCTGAGCGCCAGGCACTCCTCTCACCTGACCCATCAGCCTGTAAAAGTCAGAATGCTCCCTTTACACGTGAAGACACAGGAACCCAGAGAGGGTCCGTGGCTGGGATCTGAACCCGAGGCTGCCACAGCCTGGAGCCCCTGCCTGCATCGGGCCCCAGCCTGACCTAGATTATCCGAAGTGCACAGGGCAGAGGGCGGAAGAGTCCAGTGCAGAGAGCAGACTGTGTGGAAGCTTGCTCGAGACCTCCCCCGCCCCATCCCCTTCTCAGCTGGCAGGGGCCTACCTTCCAGGGCGAGCAGCGAGTCGTACAGCTTGCACTGCACCTGCCCGGTGCTCTGGGAGGCGCAGGACATCCAGAGCCCTTCGTAGAGGCCCACAGCGGTGATGATGGCGTCTCCCGCGTAGGAGGACTGCTTCCACTGCGGGAGGGCCGTGCTGGCGATGATGCCCACCCAGCCACCCAGGGCCAGGAAGTAGCCCAGGAGCTGGAGGCCCGAGTTGGCCATGGCCCAGGGGAGAGGGCTGGGGGTCCCAGAGCTCAGGGCTGGGACGGGGTTCCTGGGGGGGTCAGGGGCATGGCCAGGTGAGCTGAGCCGCGGGCAGGGGTGGAGTGCAGCAGTGGCAAGAGGCTGAAAAGGAGAGGTGGCCGCCCAGCCACGGCAGCAGCAGAGGCAGTGGCTGGGGCTCCAGAATGCAGGGGGTGGCCCAGGCACTGGCAGGGCCAGGGGCCCGCCCACTGCAGCCGGCTAAGCCAGGGCGGTCCCAGCAACGCTCCTGCTCAGCCCCTTGGGGGTGGGGGGCTGGTGTGCAGCAGGTGGGGGCCACCTCCCCTAATGCCCCCCAGGGATAGAGAAGGGAGGAGCTGGGAGGAGGGACTCTGCTTGCCCTCAGGGCCTTTCTGCCAGGGAAACCCCTTTAGGAATCTGGTACCAGTGCCCTAAATTTCTCCTAATTCCCCTCAAGCACCAACCCTGAGATGATGGACTTTGCTCCTGGGTGGCTAAACTGAGCTGAGGGCTTTCTGTCCTCTCTGCCTGTAGGACAGAAAGGAAATGGAATTCCAATTTGCAGCAGGTAAGACTAGAGTAAGACATCAGGGAGGACTTTCTGGAGAGGGTTTTGAGGCCAGATATGGAGAGACTGGGCTGGGGAAGGGTGTTGGGGAGGGGTGGTCCTGGGTGCCTGGGGACCACGTGAATCAAAAACAGGGGTGACCATACCAGGGAATGTGCGCTGTGGGGTCTGAGACCTGAGGGGGGGCAGAAGTGGGACCCCGTCAAGGCTGGGCCAGACCTGGCTTCCGGTCAGCAAGGGGTCTGGCAGGGAGATGGGAGATAGCACGGACCTTCTGGCACCAGCCTGAAGGAAGGCAGGCGGTTCAGCCCGTTAATCCCCTTGCTGGCTGGCTTAGCTCCTGCTGGGGCGGAGCCATGGAGAGCTGGCTCCCAGCTCCAGCACAGCCTGGCGGGGAGGGAGCCGTGGCCTCTGCACATTCCTGGGGTTCAGGCTTCACACTCCTCGCACCCACCTTCCCTTCTCTCTCCCACCCCAGCTCTGCCCTCTGGAGCTGGGAATATTTAACTCTGCTGGACCTCATTAGCAGTCCCCTCACGTTCTGCTCCCTGTGGGGAATGTCACAGCCCTGCGCCCACTCCTGCCGGCCCCCTCCCGCAGCCGCCCCCTCATCTCCAGGGGCCACCTGCTTTGGCTGGGCTGCACTGGGGGATGGCAGGGTCCTGCCACTGACCACCCCGGCTTCCTCCCCCGCAGCCCTGCCCCCCCCACCCAGGGACACGTCCCCAGCCTGCACCCTTGCATTCTTCACATGGCTATGCAAACGAGAG
Organism: Micronycteris hirsuta; assembly: GCA_004026765.1. NCBI lineage: Eukaryota > Metazoa > Chordata > Mammalia > Chiroptera > Phyllostomidae > Micronycteris > Micronycteris hirsuta. The sequence goes on along the minus strand of PVJI01012095.1, from coordinate 20,623 downwards.
GGTGCCAGGCACTGTGCAGACAATGGCCGCCCTGTGTGCCGCCCCAGGCGTGGGCCCCTGGTATGGCCTGGAGCTCCTGTCAGTGGGCGCTGGGGGAGCGGCCAGCCCCCTGCAGGGTCAGGGGTGGGTGCTGTTTGGCCTGCAGTTCTGGACACGGGGCCTCCTGTGGCCTTCCTGCTGTGAAGTCCAGAGCCACATGGATCTGTGTACTGGGCAAGGCCCGTGGGACCCCAAAATCAAACCAAGGGTTTAAACAGTTGAGGAGGTCAGTGCTGAGTTCAGCTTCCTCTTCCACCACAAACAGCGCCGAGACAGCAGGGTCGAGGGGAGAGAGGACATTGCTCGAGCCAAGAGTGGCCACCCTGGGGGACCCACTGAGCACCTGGGGCAGGCCTTTGAGCTTTAGTACCAAGGCCACACAGGCCCTCAGGACCACGGCTGCAGCCTTCTCCATTGACGAATGCGGGAGCTGAGAGCCAACGGGGGGGGGTGAGCGGCTGGCGGCCTGGGACAGAAGTCTCTAGACTCTGAGGCCTGGCCTGAGAGGACGTGTGCCCCAGCTTCCGTCCTGGACGACACCCCTGAGCCTCTCACCCTGGGGATCCAGAGACGTTTGTGATCCAGAACGATGCTCACATCTCCCTCCAAAGCCCTTCTGAGTTTCCCTTCTCTGTTGTTTGAGGTTTTGAGTCTGTTCTGTCAAAATGTCCTCAGATGGCCTTCTCTCGCCAGGTTCCAAAGCCTTTCAGGACTCAGATCCGGCTCCTGCACCCAGGGCTCCCATCGCCCTGGAGCCTCGCCGCCCGCCCAGCCGGTGACTCCCAGGCATGCTGGAGAGCACCCAGCCCCCATTAAGTCCTAACTAGAAACTGCCCTGGGGTGCCACACTTCACTGTTTGAAAGTGCTTTCGCATACCTTACGAGAAGCCTAGGGTTCTGGCTCGCCTCTGCCGCGGAAAGCCGTGTGACATTAGGCAAGTCCCTTAGCTTTTCTGCGCCTGGCTCCTTAAATGAGCAGTAGGGCTCGTCCAGTCCCATCTGGTTCATGGCGGTGCCGTATTCGCAGGGGTCAAGTAATGGGTGAGAAGTGCTTTTGGAAAACATAATATACCTACGAAATGAAAGCTCTATTCCCAAGACTCCTTTCTGGCCGGGTCTCCCTTCTGTGCCCTCTCACCTCCGGGTGAAGACCCACTGCCAGCTCCTGCCTGGTGTCCCCAGCAGAGCGGGCGCTGAGTAGACACGTGTTGATCGTGGACTGGTTGGCATACGGACTGCGTGTTTTCGCTTCCCTCCCGAGAGGACACAGGAGCCCTTTCCCGGGTCCTGTCCCACCGACAGTCAGGAGGTTCTGACTCGGTTGGTTGCCATCTAGCACATTCCCGGCAGCCACCACTTGCCACACTGGGGGTGGAGCTGGTCTTATGGCCCCGACTCGGTGTGACTTTCCTGCAGAACCTCGCACTAGGAATGCAGAGGACGTGCCTCAGGCCGCACAGCTAGAAAGCAGTGCAGCCAGCAATGTGGCAGCCCACAGCCGCCCGCAGCCGCCCAGCCTGCCTGGGCGGGGTCAGGCGCCCTGAGCTGGGGTCCCGGAGCTCTGCATATTTCCATTCGCGGCCCTTGGTGCGTTGTTTGCCTCCTCCCGCAGGAATGACGGTTGTAAGCGCCTCACAACCCTAGACCAGCTCACGTCTGTGTCCCACATGTCCCCAGGGCGGGTGTCCTTTCCTACCCCTCGACCCTGAGGGCAGGCTCCTCGCCGCCTGTGCTGAGAGCTCCAACTGCCTGGGGTGCCAGAGACCACGGTTCATCCCCGTGCCAGCTGCCCCCATGCCCCCCGTGCTCCCGAGGGCACTGTCTTTTCACCTGGAGTGGCCCCTGCCATGGCTGACGCGCCCCTGCCTGTGTCGCAGACACAGACAGAGCAGTCACAGCCGCGTCTGCGCCTGGACTCTGCCTCCACCTCCACTTCTGACCCCACCCACCCACCCTGGTTGTCTGCACTTCCCTGGTCCCGTTGCCCTGGACACACTTGGCCTTTGTGAGCTCCGCTGAGACAGCCTGCGGTCTCCGCCTGGTTAGCTAGCATGCGTTGGAACAGTAAAGGTCATCTGCCTCGATGTGGAAACTTCTGGAAGCCCAGAACTAGGCAGGCCCAGTTTTCTGTGAGGTGGAGTACCTACTATGCACTGAGCATCACACCAGTTGCTGTACGAGCACCCCCCATGAATACCCTTGTGTGTCCAGGCAGGTCAGAACCATAAGCCCAGGCGACGGGGGCAGGGAAACACACTCAGGACTGCAACTCCAAGTGGTGGGAGCGAGTCTCGCCCACTCGGCACGTGGGTGAAGCTCCTGTTCTTTCCACTAACACCGCCCACTCTCTGCAGGGCAAGTGAGTCGCCGAACCAGACACGGCATCACCAGTGACGACAGGAACCATCCCTGCGGGGTCTCTCCCACGAGCATCCTCACACGTGGCACATCCTCCCGGCTGAGCACCACAGCCGCTCCTTCGCTTCACATCTCCCTCGGGCTCACTGCTCGGCCGCATGCAGCCCGACTCCTGAAAAGTGCTGTCTGTGCCCGCCAGCACCTCCTATTCCTTCTCACTCCAGCCCGCCTTTGTCCGCATCCCTCCCAAACATCGCTCGCTGAAGTTCTCACTAACCTCCACGTTGCCAAACCCAAAAGTGGGTTCTCAGTTCTCTCCTGGCTCAACCTCTCGGCTGCATTCGACAGCGCCGCTCACTCCCTCCTGCACCTCTCGTCGGCTTCCAGGACTTCGTCCCCCTTGGGTCCCCTGCTCACGACTCTGACTCTGTTGGATCCCAGTGTCCTCTGGCCCCTGATACCCCCAGCCAGGCCGCCCTCTGACTCCTCCTGTGTCCACACGGACCTCAGTCTCCTGGCTTTGAACACCGTCCAGGCGGTGGTGGTGACTCCAGGGTCACACTACCTCCACCGCTCCAACTCCTGGCTCGCCTATGCCCGACCCTATTTGGTGTTTCCACTTGGACACATAACGGGCTCCTCAGACTTCAGCGTGACACGGGCAAAACCGAACTCCTGGTTTCCACACCGCTGTTGCTCCTGTGGCCTCAGGCTGGAGCCCACGCCCCTTTTCTCGCGCTATCCAACCCACCAGCCACTCCTGTCGGTCCCCGCCGCCTTCATCTCTCTCCGGGGTTACTGCAGCCGCATCCTGTCTCCAGCCTCGCCCCACAGCCCTTCCTCCACACACTCTTCACTAAGGCCTTTCAAACGTAAGCCAGATGCCACCACCTCTGTGCTCAAAACCCTCCAAGGGTTCCCCTCTCAGAGTCGGAACCCAAGCGCTCACAGTGGCCAACGAGGTGCGGAGGTCCCGGCTCACAGCTGCCCCTCCTCAGCCACTCTGTGCTGCGCACTGCCTCCTGGCTGTTGCCCCTTCTTCAGGGCCTCACGAGCTTTCTTTTCTGTGCCAGAGGCTTACACACACACACACAGACACTGCACACTTCTTCCCTGTCTCCTCTACTAAAATACAAGCGCTAGAGGGCGGGGGCTTGTTTGCTGCTGCATCCCCAGCGCTGGCACTGCGCTGGTGCCGGATGAACACTGGCTGACCGCACAAGTGCGGGCCCCAGACTCGCTGCCCCGCGGCATCTCCAGGCCGGGCGAGGAGAGGGGCTTGTGGCCGAAGGAGTGGAACCTCCAGTTCCACTCCTTCTCCGTCTCCTAGAGGTGTGTGTTGTCCTGCACACGGACGCCCCACGGAACAGGGACCGTGGCCCAGCACCAGGGCAGGACGCATGTGGCTGACACGGGGCCGACGTGCCACAGCACTGCTGACCGGCTGCTCCTTGCCAGGGAAGGATTAACAATAATCCCGCCATGCATCCAGAGCGCCCCAGTTCACGAAGTACTGTCATACTCGGTACTGCATCTGGGCCACACAACTGCCCACATGCTGGGCGGGGCGAGCACTGTGACCCCCATTACACAGGTGACAGCTCCAAGGTCCCCAGGTTAGGTTCTGGCCCGAGGCTGCTCAGGAAGCGGCTGAGCAGGGTACTGAGCCTCCTCGCACTGCACCTGCACCTGCGTCCTGCCCAGAACAGTTTCTTTATCGAGGGAGACCTCTGGGTCAGGTGGGCACGCTTCCGTTCTCTGAACAAACTGCCGAGTAAAAAACTCCGATTGTTTATTCTCTGGGTGTCTGCACAGACACTTAAATACTGCGCTGCTGCCACGCGGCTGCCCGGGCAGGCACCTGGTGGCGGCTCTGGGCCTGCGCCCCGAGCCCTCGGCCAGGTCCACAGGGCAGCAGGCCGTCCTGCCATGTCCCCTCCGTGAGCGGCAGCACCGTGCAGACAGCTGTGAGCAGGTCCCCTCGCTGGACAGCAGATGTAAGTGTCCGCTGCTCCACGGTCCCCAGTGGCTGGCCAGTCCAGGCCACAGGACAGAGTCCCCGCAGGGGGTCTAACCACTGATCCATGGCGAGCTGGATTCTGTCAGAGCTCATCCTTGGGCCCTGACTCCCTGCTGGAGACAGACTCCTCTGCAGGCTGCGGGGGACCCTGCTGTGTGTCCTGGTGCTGCTCCTGGGGCAAGTCCATCTCTTCTGGGCTGAAAAGCATCGTCACCAGGTCGTCTGCCTGCACCCTGTCCTGCAAGGACAGAGCCCTGCTCGTCAGAGAGGCCCCTCAGACCAGGCACTCACCACCTCTCAGTGCTGCTTCCCGGGAACAAGGAGGCTCCTCCTCAGTGGCCTCCGAGTTCATCTCCTTTCCAGCAGGCCCTGCTCTCTGGGCAAAGCCAGCTGACGAGGCGCAAAACGAGGAACCAGGGTCGTTCCCCATCTTGTCCCCGCCCTTGGAGCCCCGTTATAGTAGGGAGGAAGGCCTGGGGGGATGCAGCAAAGTGACCACGATGACACCGTGCTGAAGCGAGGAGTCTCCGGACTCCCAAGCCCCCAGGCCCAGAGCACCTTTCACGCCTAGGCCGTGGCAAGGGGGCCGGGGGAGGTGGAAGCAGAGCAGGGGCCTCCCAGGTCCCAGCACCACCAGCTCTCTCACCCTCTCGCTGTGTCGGGCGTCCAAAGTGAACCACAGGGCGATGGCACAGCGCTGCCCTCTGGTGACGGCTTTCACTCCGTGCGGGTTTTCGGTGCCAGAGGAGAATCCCACGGCCCTTCCGCACTGGGGCTGCACCTCTGCCTGGGGGCACAAAGGGGGACAAAGACAGACTGTGACCTGCCTTCAGAAGACACACGGGTCATTAGGGTCCACGATCGAGGGGGGCTCCCCAAAGACCAGAGCCGAAGAGTAAAGGTGACCAGCCAGAGGAGTGACCGACACACCTCACAGCCCCGCTGGTTCGGGGAGCGGAGCACTGGCCACGAGGAAGACCAGCTGGCTGCCCGCCCTGCACGGGGAGGGTGTCTGTCTCTCAGTGAGGGACGAGGACACACTCACCGTCACGGTCTTCGCATCCAGTTCAGTGAAATAGAAGTTCCCTCCATCGAAGTCCCCATTTAGGTAAAGAATGGCGCTGGGAAAGGCACAGGGCATCTCGACACAGACCTTCTCCTCCTCCCGCTCCCCAGACAACCCGCAGCTCCAGGGCCTTCACCCCCAAGTGCCCTCAACCAGCAGCTGGAGGGGGTCTTTCACAGGAAGAAAGCCTTCTAGAACCTTCACTGAAGCCTCACAAATGACTCCCAACCTTCCCACCCCCACCCCCTTGCCAGAGAGAAGCCACCACACCCTCCTCTGGGTCACTTCTGTACTAAGTCCACCTTTCACTGCCCTACTCATCACATTACTCCGTAACGATTTCCGGGTTGTCCGACTTCCTATCCAGAGGGTCTGGGGACAGGGACCGGACTCAGGGGACAGCTGCCCCCAAACCCGTGTGTGTGTGTCTGTGTGTGCTGGGGGGAAGTGCGGGGCACTGGGGGGCTCGGAGGGTGAGCTGGCACCTGTAGTCCCGGAAGGTGTAGGCGGGGGGCTCCTTGATGCACACGAGGGCCTCAGCGTTCAAGATGCAGTTGTCCACGTGGACGGGGTGGCTGCTGTCCTTCCGCTCAGCCTGGGCCTCTGGGACCAAGGCAACGCGTGTTAGTGCTGCGACAGCTCAGGAGATACCACGGCTCTCCTATTGCCACGGGGGCGGTGCTCCCCAAAATGAGTCTGGGTCCGTGGGCTGCCCAGCGAACAAGGGGGTCTCGAGCTCAGCTGCATCAGCCAGGCACCAGGACAGAATCACCTGTATGCCCAACACCATCACTGACAATCCCCGGCCTGAACACTCTTGGAAGCAGCTCTCCATAATCTGGCTCCTGAGGACCTTACCACCCTTATCTGATTGCTCCCCCCTTTAACCTTACTCTCCAGAATGGCAACTTGCTCAGTTCCACCAACTACCAGGTCGCTCAGTGCCTCAGCTCCTCTGTACATGCTATTCTCTCTGGCCTGGACATAAGCCCGTGCACTCCACAACTCCTGTTCATCCTGCACAGCAGTCATCACCTCCTCCAGAAGGCCCTCCTGGCTGCCTGGTGGAATGACTGTAACTTCCTCCCCTGTACCATCACACTGGGTTGCCACGTATTGTTTACGTTGCTTCCCCAACGAGGACGAAGGGGACCGTGTCCCGCTCTTCTCCGTGTCCTCAATGTCCAGCCAGGGCTCGGGCACAGCGCGTGCTCCGTGGAGGCTGCAGGAGAGGGAGGCCCACCTTCGATCGCAGTGCGGCACACCAGGTGGGAGTAGGAGAAGTAGAGCGGGGTGTCCAGGCGGAAGTAGGACTCCATGACACGCCGCACCTTCTCCGTCACGTTGTAGTACAGGTGGGCGCTTTGCAGAGGAACTTTCCCTTCCTGTCCCAGCTGCCAAGGAGAGCAGAGGTGGCTGCCCTGAACGCCCCTCTGTGGGCTGACAGGGACACCTGAGGCCCCAGGCCCCCCTCCTATCGCTGCGCCGAAGGTGCAGTCTCTCTGCTTCCCGCACACAACAGCGCAACCTATCACGCTTTCTTTCCCTCTCCTCCTGTTCTCCTTGAGAACAGCGCACGCATACCACGCAGAGGTACAGACTCCTGGCGTCGGCCATTCTTCAGAAAGCACCCTCACAGCTTTGGACATTGTTCTTATTGTGCTTGCCTCATTCTATAACTCTTGGTCCAATTCCAATTCCAGCCAAAATTCCAAAGTTAACCGTAGCTTACGGTAATTCACCCATCCTCCGTGGCAGTGGGAAGTGGACAGGCAGACACCTCTAGCCTTTCCTCCACCGTCCCCAGCTTCTCCCCAAGCCCGGCCCCCCCCACCCCTCTCCACCCTCTAGAACGCTGAGTTCTGACTCTACCTTGAGGGCTTTGAAGACAGTGACACCGTAGAACTTTTCGTTGGGGGTGTGCGGGGAGGTTTGGCCCCGGTAGCCATCTCCTGAGGTTGCTGCTGCCTACAAACCCACAGAATCGGTGGAGTGAGCCTGGGGGGCTGATCACCTCTTCTCTCCCCTCAGCCCAGGAGGCACCGAGTGGGGGGAGGCCAGGGCCTTCTGGGGACAGTGTGGTCAGTGGGTATCCCTTACATTGCTCAGGCGCAGCAACTCCCGGCACTCATCATCAGAGATGACGCCATCCATCACCACCCGCTGGGAGCCATTCAGCACTTTGGAGTTCATGGCGAGCTGGATGCCTTCGTAGAGCAGTGGGCCACCTGCAAAGCAATGACAAGACCCTGCTCAGTCCAGCGCTGTTCTGTCCAGAGACTCTCCATCGGGCACTGCTTCCCTGGAAGGAATGGAAACCCCCGTGGTTTCCTGTTCACCAGAGAAACCTCCCGCTCGGTCACCTCCACAGGCAGCGTGGTCCAAAGGACAGAGCCTGACGCTGAAGCCAGGTGATCCAGGTCCTAGTCCGAGCTGCACTCCCAAACAGCTGCTGGCTCTCTGGCCCTCCACACCCCTACAACGTCAGCTCCAGAGTCTGAAAGGACTGGGTTTGACTCCTGCAGTAACGAGCTGTGTGACGTTGGCAAGTTACTTAACCTCCCTGAGCCTTAATTTTTTCATCTATACATGGGCATCTATCTCATGGGGGCATGGCAGGGGTGGTCGGAGCAGATCCCACAGTTAAAGGGGCCAGCAGGAAGATAAGGCCAGAGTCCTCGCGTGTGCAAGACCGGACCCCACGTGGGAGGGTGAGGTCAGACGGGAAGAGGAGGACAAGTGCAGATGGGAGGTGCTGGGGCCTGAGGCAGGCTTGAGGCAATGGGAAAACAAAAGGGCTGCGGTGAGAGCAGAAGCGAGTCTGTAATCAGAAGGCCTCCCTTGACGACAGGAGGAGACGGCCGTGGGGGGGCGGGGGGCAGAGACCAAAGGAGACGTGAAGGTTTCGAGGCAGAAAACAGCCTGGAAGCAGGGAGGCAGGACGAGTTCTGTCCGACAAACACTTCCTGAACCCCGTGCTGCTGTGACAGGAGAGTGTAATTTCTTTAACAAAAGCCAATTCTCAGTGCTCTTTCCAGAGGAGGGCCTGTGGGCGAGTTAGGAGGGACGGCGAGGGGAGAGTAAGGCCATGCCGGCTCAGACCCACGGCACTGCCCGGGCGCCCCCGCCGTGCGGCCTCACTGCTGCCAGGACAGCGCAGACGCCCGAGCGTTGCGCTCGCACCTTCCCGCATCAGCCGGCTCACGTCCAGCGACTCCTTGGTCTTCTCTTCCACGAGGGTCTCGATCTCCTTCATCAGGTTTCCGATCTCCTGGGAGATGCGGACGGCTGTTTCCCGTTCTGACCTGTGAGCACAGCCACTCTGAGGACTGTATTCTGGGGCTGGTCCTGGCTCCCACCCAGCTTCCCAGACTGGCCCTGCCTGCCCCTTGCCGGAGGTCGCATCTGCCTGGGCTCAGGAAGCCTCAGTGCATCACCAGACAGATCCAAGCATGCAGTTTCTTCAAGGCCCTCACTTCTGTTTCTCTTGTAATCTCTTGGGGATCACCTCTTCTGGAGTCCAGGAATCCTAAAAGCAGGTCAGGAAAAAATTAACCGTGCAGGTCGACCTACTTCATCACCCGGGTCTCCGTGCGTAGAATAGGGCCTACAGGAGAATCCACCTGGCCACCTGCCTCGTCTTCGGAGATGAAGGGAGAGGTCTCCGAACCTGAGTCAGCCCCAGCCAGCTGCCCAGAACCTCCCTTTGTCGTTTTCTGTCCCTCGCCCACGGGTTTCACAGATGCCACGTTTGGCTCACCCCTAACAGTTTTCTCCCCGGAGTCGCACGGCACACCACTCACCCCCATCCCTTGCCCCCTCATGTTCTCCAATCCCCCCCGCCCTGCTCCTGCACCCTGGCTCACCGGGTCAACAAAGGGAATTCCAAAAACATCATAAGCAAAGAAAAGCAGTTCTTTCTCCAGCAGGCTTCGCTGTCGGTACTCCTGGGCACTCTAAAGAAACAAAGCGGAAGAAAAGCCCTGGAACTTGGCCCTGTCTGTTAGCTCTCAGGGATGCTGCCCCGGCATCCGACATGTCACTCCCGGGGGGAACTGGGGCTCCTCTCCCCTGTCACTGGAGTGTCTGTCCCCAGTCACAGACAAGTCTCACTTCTGTGCTCAAGGGTTCCTCTTGTCTCGCTTAAGCAGAACCTCTGAGGGTGGCACAACCAGGCTTCCCTGGAAGGGAAAGAGCCTTCTTCCTCCCCCGAGGCCCCCATTAATCTCCAGGACAGAAACTCTGATGACTCTCAGGAGGTGTGAAAATATTTCTCAAAGGAGAGTTCCTTCTTGGCTTCTGCAGTTTAATCCTCAGAAAGGAAACCTCGGGGTTGGGCGACTTGACTATTACTCACCGACTCTTTACAGCCACCTTTGAGATTGGTACTATTATCCTCATTCTACAGACGACACTGAGGTGCAGAGGGGAGATACAACTCATTTTAGGGGACATTGTCCCCCCTCAGACGGGATAGACAGGTGACTGCAGCAAGAGCAGCTGGGGCACCTGGCCCTTCCCACAAGTGCTCACAGGTAGGGCTTCCCCCGGGCAGGGAAACTAAGTACCTTCTGGGGTCACATCTTTCCCTAGGTGCCCTGCTAGTCTCCAGGCAGCAGAGGAAGGAAAAGAAAAAGAAGACATCATCAGGTGACATAAAAGATGACGGCAGTAAGGAAAATGTTAACGGTGTCAATGAGTTCTATACCATCCATTACATTTACCCGCAAGGAAGATGGGGATTTTCTCCCACAGAGTTTAAGTGACTGCCTCCTGTCCTAGGTGCTAGACACCAGGCTGGGTATGCTGTCTCATCCAACCCTCCCACTGGTTCCATGAGGCTGCCAGGGAGCACTTCCCCCTTCTAGTGCTTATTCACCCAACACCAATCTGTTGAGCATCAGCTCTGAGTCAGGAACTGAGCCGGCACTGGGACAGAGCAGGCAAACAGAGATTCTGGTCACCACTACCAGCCACAGACCACAGGGCAAGTTAACTCCTCTCCTGGCGCCCACGTGTCCTCATCTCTGAGATGGGAAGAGCAGCCCCCACCTCACAGGGTGGCTGTGGTGACGACCTGAGAAGATGGGTGGGAACCACCCAGCACAGTGCTTGGTTCGGCAAATGTTAGTTACCTTCTTTCCAAAAGGAAAGTTCTAATTAAAAATGGCAGATTGATCATATGGGCTCATTTTCCTCTCTACCCCAGACTCACTAATATGACCATAAAAGGAAAAAGAAAGAAGGAAAAAAAAAAAGGTCTTCCTCAGCAAGACAAAGAGACTGGGAGAAATGCCATCTCAAATCCAGATGATGCCATCTAGTGGCCAAAGAGGTTAACTGCAAGGTAGCCCATCTCCTGGTGGGAGAGAATGGTCAGGATAGTCAGAGAAGGGTTTTTTTCTGTTGGATTCTCAGGATTCCAGAGCTACGCAGAACCTTGGTATTTTTCTTCAGGGTACGTTGATATCCCCACCTCACCGAGCTGTTTTGAGAATCGAATGAAATAAAAGCTGTGGAAGGATTTTGTAAGCTACAGGATGCCACACACATTTGAAGGGTGGTTATTTTCCATAGTGAGCGCCACAGCAACGGAACGGGAAGGCTGTTATTGCCACATCATCTACCTCCTCCTCCCAGAGAGCAGAGAAAAGTTAGCCGCCCTGGGCTGGAGCAGCGGCAGGCCAGGAGACCTGTGAGGAAAGCCTCCTGCTCCCGTGTGCGTTCCTGAGCTGGGGAACAGCACCATGTGTGCGTCTCCCAAGCGGGAACTTGCTGCCTAATGAGACAGGAAGAGGAGGGAGGAGTGAAAACACCCCCCTCGTTCTGCCAGTTCCACCTCCTACTTCCACCTTGTCAGTCCCCCTCTTCTGGCCACTGTCTCACTCGGGCTTTAGTGACCCCTCGCACCACCGAGGTAGCCTCCGGCTGGTCGCCTGCTTCCAGCCCCTCCCATTCTGAGTCACCCTGCTGGGGCACTCAAGACCCTTCAAAATCTGACCCTCCCCGGCCTCAGCTCCTGTAACTCCCCAGTATGATCTTTCATCAACATGGGACAACAGTCCACGTCGTTTGCCCATCCTGTTCTCTAAGAGGACCTTTCCTGCCTCGTTCACCTACTGAAGGCCTTTAAACCGAAATGTCAACACCACTCTCGTGACGCCTTCCCTGGCTCAGCACTTGATTGCTTTTCCTCCATGTTCCAATCTAGCTTGTACTCACTGTCTACTATTATATGCACTAGAGTCTTGTATAAATTTTGGATCATGTATCTTTCTGTATAATCAATACCCTAAGGTGTGTTTTAGATGGCATTAAAAAAGACATATATAGTTAAAAAAAGAAATCCACAGGGTATCAACAGCCATAAAAAGAACGTTCAGTCTCCCTTCCCAGGCCTGATCTGTAGGCCCATGCCTCAGGGGTAATCCTGATGAACAGTTTTTTATCTGTCTGTACATACAGTTTACAATTTAATATTTAAAGCTTATATATGTATTTCAAAAAATCATAAATAGGCCCGGCTGGTGTAGCTCAGTGGATTGAGCGCGGGCTGGGAACCAAAAGTTCCCGGTTCGATTCCCAGTTGGGGCACATGCCTGGGTTGCAGGCCAGGTTCTCGGTGGGGGCCATGTGAGAGGCAACCATACATTGCTCTTTCTCCCTTCCTTCTCCTCTCTCTAAAAGTAAATAAATAAAATCTTAAAAAAAACCATAAATAGGACTTGTTATATTTATATATTCGACATAACTTTTTTAAAAAATGATTTATTTTTAGAGAGAGGGGAAGGGAGGGAGAAAGAGAGGGAAAGAAGCATCAATGTGTGGTTGCCTCTCACATGCCCCCTACTGGGGACCTGGCCTCCAACCCAGGCATGTGCCTTGACCGGGAATCTAACTGGCAACCCTTTGGTTTGCAAACCAGTACTCAATCCACTAAGCCACACAAGCCAGGGCGATATATCTTTTTTTCTTTACGTAAAATCATATCATGGAGACAATCTCATATCGGCGCACAGTACTCTACTCATGCAATGTAATAGCTGTCTTGCAGGTCACTGAATGAAGGCACCATGATTTACTCAATCGGTTTCCGAACTGACAGCGGTTAGCCTGTTTCTGGTTTTTCCCTTTCAGCAGCAGTGCTCTGACACACATCTGTGCACACTTACCTTTGCACACCTGCTCAGTACAGCTACAAGGTGGATCCCTGGCAGCCCCACTGCTGCTTAAATGAACAGTCCAGTTTATAGTTCTACTAACTGTGCAGGAGTGTTCCCGCTTTCGCGTCCCCTTCACTTCTCCAGTATATTTGCTGTGTAAACAACTGAGTGGCCTCTAGAGTAATTGTAGCTATTTACTATTTTTTTTTTTTTCACAAAATGAAAAACTGGTCCAAAGTTATAGGCATCTTTTCATACACTGTTGATGGAGTTTGGGAGAGGCTAGCAGGACACAGGTGATTGAGGGGCACAGAGGTAAGCCACCCCAGTTTCAGGACGTGACTGAGTTTAGAGGTGAAGAAACTGGCCACCTGCTCCATGTGCTCCATCAGCAAGACCCCTGTGATGCTGCCTGTCCACACAACACTTTGTACACACTTGTGCCATGCCTGTCAGCTCACTACCTCATTTGACCCTCATATTCATTTTGTGTTAAAGACAGAGCAAGAACCATAATCTGATTTTATAGAGGGAGGAGCAGACGCAGAGGGCAATGCAGCATGCCTACGATCTCCATGGCGTGCCAAAGATCCCACGACCGATAAGTGGTGGAGCGAGGAATGGAGCACAAACTAGTGACTTCAAACCCACGTCGTTGCTCTGGCCTCAAGAAGGAAAAGGTCTAGAGTCTGTGCAAGACATATGTACAAATATCAAGGTTTATCGTATCAAACTTCATTAAGTTAAAAACAGAGAACTTTTCATGTTTTTAATTACAAAAATAATACCCAATCACTGCAGGGAATTTAGAAAATATAAACAAGCTAAATTAAAAAACAAAACAAAACGTAATTCTACTACCCAGAAGTAACCATTGCTAACACTTCAGCGCATTTCATTTGGGTCACTGTATTATACAGATTTTTCTCCCTGTGCTGGAGGGAGATGGGAATACTCAAAGAGGGAGAGATCAGACAATGGCAGAAAGAAGAGGAGACGGGGAGGAAAATGGAGAGAGAATGCTTGTGAGTGAAAAACAAAAAACGAGCATGATGCTAAAAATGATCAATCTTGGCTAAATGGTATCAAGTCTCAAAGTAAGGGGTTTGCCAAAAAGGGGAAAGACATGCTGCTTTGCAGTTCTGCTTTTCCTTGACAACTCAGAGAACACACTTCGCAGCCCAGATCATTCTGGTGCTCCCTTATTCTCCCAGTGACAAGTGCCCAGCGCACTCCCACCTGCCTGGGTACCCTGTCCCCACTGCACACAAGCGGTGCTGGCTCCCCTCCTCTACCTTACTCCCCGCCCTCTGGTCTGGATTCAGCTGGCAGCTTCCCTAAGCGACACAGATCTCTCACCTCACGGGGGCCTATGGATCTGGCTTGTTCTTCTCCAAGCATGGCAGTGTAGTAGGCCAGATTCTGGTTCATCACCTCATCGTTGGGGAAGAAGAGGAGATAGGTCTTGGCACATTCAATAGCCTGCGTATAATTCCCAACTGTAAAGGGAAAGCAAGAATGGCTGAAAAGGGTCTAATCCTGGGTATGAGTAACCCCTAGAGTTCATTCTCACCAGATTTTGGGGGAGACATTACAGAGAGTAAGAAGAATGCAGAATTGATTTTAGGGTCGTCACTATCCTCAGGGTTGTCTAATACTGAACCAGAAAAGAATCTGAACCCTCTGTGTGCCCACAGTTTCAAAAATTCACAAGTAATTAAAACACTGGCCTCAAAATTAGACCAATTTCAGGAATATTCCCTTCTTCCTACCGTATTTTCCCTATAGATTTTACAATAGTAGATTGCCTTTTTGTTGGTATGTGTTCCTCAATGCATTGTTCCTGGTTGCATTTTCCTCAATGCAACTATAAACATTATATACGAGGTCTGCCCAGAAAAAGTCTAGCCATTGTTAATATAATGACAATGGTTTGCATGACATCAATGTAACCTGGCAGCCAAGGAGATTGGACTGGAGTGCACATGCGTGAACAATGATGACTTCACTGTACCAGTCAGTGGGATCGGTGCACTGTGTGGCCATTGCATTCAAAATGACTGAGTGAGTAGAACAACAAATCTGCATCAAATTTTGTGTTAAGCTTGAACATGCCTCCGCGGAAACTATGCAGATGACTCAGAAGGCAGCTGCTATGGACAACTGGTGACTGGCAGCTTCATCACGACAATGTGCCTACTCATGTATCACGTCTCATGTAGTTTTCTGGTGAAACGTCAAATCACCCAGGTGACTCAGCCCCTTTTCAGCCCAGATTTGGTGCCCTGCAACTTCTGATTTTTCCCAAAACTAAAATCACCTTTGAAAGGGAAGAGATTTCAGCCCATCAATGAGATTCAGGAAAATATGGGACAGCTGATGGCAACTGGGAGAACTGTGTGAGGTCCCAAGGTGCCTACTTTGAAGGGGACTGAGGTGTCATTGTCTTATGTACAATGTTTCTTGTATCTTCTTCAATTAATGTATTTATTTTTCATATTGCATGGCTGGATACTTTCCAGACAGACCTCATGCTCATGAATATGCCTGTAATGCTTAGCACACAGTAGGAGCTAAGTAAAGGCCCACTGACTTGTTTTGCTGGATATTGACAGCCCTCCCCAACCAGAGCATCAATAATATATGCAAGGGAGAAGGGCTAAGAAATGTCCTGTGAGCTGGTTTAAATGGTATACCCTAGCCTTTGCTGTAACTTAATTCAGATGCAAACTTAAGTTACAAATGTCATAGAAAGGATAAGAGAGAGATCCTAGAGTCTCCTCCTCTCAGCTTTTCAGGCTGCTGTTATCGGCTTCCTTGGCCGGGGGCTTATGACAAAGCACCCAGGGGTCACCTGGCACGGTGCCTTCCAGAGCCACAGAGAGAAGCCATATGATTTGAAGCACAGTGGCTAGGTTCCCTGCCTACCTTGCTTTTGGCTTCTTACTTAAAAGCAGCAAAGAAAGAGGAGAGCTGGCCTTACTGTTATAGTAGGCAAACTGCAGATAATTATAATGTGATGGGAGGAAGTCTTCAAAGGGCTTCTCTCGACTTGGGTGAGAAGCCAGCTCCGTGACACAGTTCTGCTTACAGCCGAGGACCTGGATGTAATGATCTGAAAAGAGTCAAAGAGGGGAATAACCATAAGGTCAATCTTCAGGATTCAAATTCTGGTTAAGAGGAACAAATTCTAGTGGAACCAATTTCAAGTCAGATTCCCAGATTTAAGAAATATAGAAATGAGGCTGAAGATGCTGTGAGTGTGTTATCAGGACACTGTCCTTAGAGCTCCGGCAGGCCTGGCCGCGGGCTGGGCTCTGCGCCGCGCACCTGTGATGGCCTGGAAGAGGTCCGCGTTGTACTCCAGGTAGTTGTAGCCGTCATAGTCATAGGGCCCTTCGCAGAGGGCCCGGCACTCCTCGTCCGCCACAAAGTACTCCTGCAGCGCCGCCTCCAGGTGGGGCACGGCGTCCTGTGGCTGCTCCTCTGAGTAGAGTCGCACTCCCAGTCGGAACTCGTCCTACTGGGGGGAAGGAGTACTCAAACTCAGGCCACTGACAGCCCTTTCCTTGTCCCCCGCCACCTTCACAAGGGTCCTCACTGCCTGCTCCTCTCAGGCGATGGATGGGAAGGGTGGCTGCTACAAATGAAAGCCTTTGGTAAATGGTCTTGAGTTGCTTCTTTTGAAATTTAAAAAACATTTAGCTAGATCTAGATGAAAGATGTGGGAGTTCATTGTAATTTGCTTCACTTTTCTGTCTGGCTAAAGTTTTCAAAACAAAAGTTTAATGGAAAAAATTTAACTCTTGAAACGTTACAATGTGGCCTGTGGTGATGAGAGCCACCTTCCCAGAAGTGAGGAATGACTTGGGCGGCTGCCAGCAGCCGACTGCCGACTTTGCTTTTGCTGTTTGTGGGACACAGCTCCCATTCTGTGGACAATAGCCATTTTCATGTGTCACAGAATCACTAAAAAATGAACAGAAAATCCCCCAAACTGTGTGTCGCTGTATAATGGACTATATGTACAAAATTTACACTTAAAAGTCATTCTGATATTGTTTCTAATATGACTGTCTTTATTTCTAAACTATTAAACCTTAAGAGAACATGAGCTCTTTATAGAAATGCTATGTCATTACAGACATCTCTTACGGAATACGTACTTTTCCTGCTAAACAAATAGAACGAGAACATTCAGGAATATTGTACCACTTATTGCAGTGAAAAGCAAAACCTACACAACCAAAAAACTGTTATTAATGCAATCTACACTTAAGATGGACATTGTGCAGCCATTAAAAATTGTGTTTTAAAAGAAAATTTGAGGACATGAGAAAAGGCTCATGATATGTTAGTTCAAAACGGATGATGAAAAAATACACACAGAACACGGCTTCAAATTACGTTTAAAAATTACATTCAGAATACTTAAAATAGAGGCCAAAACATCATCTACTGGTTTTCCTAAGGTGGCAGTATTATAAATGATCACTTTCAGCTTTATATTTAGCTGCATTTTTCTAATGGTGTACAATGAACATATATTACTTCTGTAATCAGAAAACAACCCTGGTGAGTGTCACTTTAAGAAAAAGAGAGAAGAGGATAAAGTTTTTCACCATATGAGGTTTGGCCTCAAGGTCCTTGAAGTCGGCCTCCTTCACCCCAGACATGGTCTGGTAGTAGTCCAGGTTCTGACGCATCTCCATGTGCTCGGGATTGCCCACGAAGAAGGTGTGTGCTGCTGCTACGGCTTTCTCCAACTTGTTTATCTAAGAATGAAGCACAAGACCCTGATTCTCACAGCCCAGTCCCGAAGGTCTGTGTCCAAATGTGCAGTCCACAGTAAACAGGAAATGTCAGCCTTCCTGAGCCTTCCACTTAGTGTGCCCCAGCCCCGGCCTGCCCCAGAAAACACACCTCTGGCAAGAACTACGTGTATGTCAGAGACTGAGCACAGGGCCCTGGGCAGATTTGCAGGTATTTCCCAAATCAGGCGTAGGGGCTCCCCAAATTAGAGGAGGTGATGCTTCAACAGTGCAAACATTCTGTTTTAGAACAAGGATTGTATTATAGGGGGAACACTATAGAAGACTGACTAATCAAACAATATATTCTCAAGACTCAGATATACTGACTGAGCTGAAGAAAATCTAAGGCTTTATGGATGTAGGGTTAGAGAAGAAAAGAGCAGTTAACAGACCATGCCTAAGAATTTGCCTGGAAAAAAAATTATTTTTGGCATAAAATAATAAGTGTTTTCACACATTCAAGAAAAAGATGGGTGGCTGAAAAATCCTACGCTCCTACACAATCCAGACATGGCATCTTCTGACTCATGAGGTTAAAGTGGCTACACAGACATCTGAGGGGGGAAGGTGCTACAGGCCACAATAGTGCCCGTAGCAATGGACTCTAGCGTATCGAAGTTACACAAAAATAAATCACTGGTGATCTAATGATTAACTAATAGGCTTTGGTGTCAGACAGACCAGTGATAAATCAAGGGTTTTTTTCCTTTTTAAATTGATTTTAGAGAGAGGAGGGAAGGAAGAGAGAGAAACATGGATTTGCTGTTCCACCTCTTTATGCATTCACCAGTTGATTCTCGTATGCACCCTGACAGAAGACTGAACTCGCAAACTGGGTATATTGGGACAACCCTCAACCAACTGAGCGACCTGGCCAGGGCTAAATCTAGATTTAATCATTCCCTTGCTGGGGCTTTAGACAAGTTAAAGTTTACAGATCAGCTCCCTAATCTGTCATCTAGAGACAGCACTCACTACCTCAAAGCATTGTTGGGAAGGTTAAACCAGACAATATACATGCAGCTTCTAACACATGGTGCTGGGCACACAGTAAGTGCTCAATAAAAGTAAATCTCAGTATCTTATTAATATGGTAGAAATTTTTCTTTTCTGATCATTGGTCCTAGTAAATGCACACTAAACAAGGAGTCAGCCCTGACTGTGACCCAAAGTCAATACTCCCCATCTCTGTACCTCAGTTTCCATTCTCTTAAGCCCATTCCTTTTATGGATTTATTCTCTCTCATCTCTCAGCATTGCTCTTAGTTTCTCTGTTCTCCCCCCTCTCCTCGCCCCACCCCCCCACCCTGTGTACTAGTTTCCTTCTCTGGTGTGAGCAGCTGCACTCTCTCCTAATGGTTCATCCTGCCACCACCTTCTCCTTCTTCCAAGGCTCGTTCCACATGGCTTCCAGGGTTAATTAACATCCTGAAACCCAGTTTAATGATGGCTCCCTGCAGCCTACAGAATTCTCTTCCCAGTCTGGCCTCCCTCTACCTGGAATGGCTATCCTTGCTCTCCTCTAGCAATATCTAGCATCAGCTTCAAATGTCACCTCTTCTTTTAAGTCTCTCTGATTTCTCTGAGATAAAGCTGGACGCCCCCTCCTTTGTGCACCCACAGCCCTATGTACACACCCTCTTAGTAGCCCTCATTACAGTGATTCTTAACAGCAAAGCAAGACAAATGAAAAACCGTGAAGTCAAGCACTTTAATGACCTGTACAAGAACTGGAATGTGGTAGGTATTCGATAAGCGTTTGTCAAAGAATTTTAAAAAGTGCTGTTAAGTGAATGACCAAAGACAGCCCAGTTATTTCGGTTTCAAGCCCAGTACTCTTCTGAGTAACTAGGAGGAATGGAGCAGACCTGTGTACACAAAATACTTGTGGAGCGGTGGAACTCTGAGGTTCCCGAGGTTTTCTAAGTCTCCCTTTATGTTGAATTGAAGGCCTGTTAAACTACGAATATCGCAGATGTGCAGCACAGCTCCTTCTTTCTTCACCCAATGAAATGTGGCTAATACAGTACCCACCTTACAGAATATTCCAGGGTCTGGGCAAATGTATTAATAAACACATAGTGCCTGAAAGTATGTGCTGCCTTTCATCATCATCATCATCATCATCACCATTACACTTGGATTTAAGGCACTCTGGAATTCTTAAAATTTCTCATTTTCTTTGGAAACCTGACAGACTAGGCAGAGGGTCCCCTACAGGGAGGGGCCAGACCGCCCCTACTGGCGACGTGGCAACCTCACGTCCTGAAAGAAAGCTGAGGCACTTGGGCAGCAGGAAAAGCATCACTGAAAACGAACCGGAAGGAAGAAATTGTAGAAAGGTCCTAGCTTCTCACTCGGACACTCACAACGAGATCAGGATGAGAGACCCAAGCTGCCGCTTTAGTTCCCTTTAGGAGGACCCTCAGGGAAACACAGGCCAAGTTTTGCTTGGAGGGTGCCTAGGCTGGACCTTTGGGGTTACCATCTGATTAGGCGAAGCGGGTGAGGCAGGTCTCTTGGCAGGGTCCTTGCTCTCCCAGGGTCCGAGGAGAGCTCCCGGGCCAAGAGACCATCTTCCCTCTCCGCGGACACCTCCCAGGCTCCCCAAGTTCCCCCGGGTCGCCTTGAACCCCGCCCAGAAAGACCCCGGCCCGGACAGGTCTGCACCTTGAAGTAGGCGACCTGCAGGTAGTTGTAGGGGCTCCGCTTGTGGAACTCCAACTCCAGCTCCTCGCTGAGAGAGTGGGCGGCCGGCGGCCCGAGGCAGCGGCGCAGACAGGCGGCGCGGCGCAGCAGGCCCCCGAAGAAGCGCAGATCGTGCAGGGCGGCGGCGCCTGAGGCTTGCGTCAGGCTAGGGGCCGAGTCCGGATCCAGCTTCCACGGGAAATCGGCGGCACACCGGGTGCGGCAGCGCAGACGGAGGGCTCTCAGGGCGGCCCGCGAGCGCAGCGCGCGCTCCATGCTCAGTACCACCCCCGGCCAATCCCCTCGCGCGTAGGCCGCGGTCCCCTCGGCAAAGAGCAGATCCGGCGCCGACAAGTCCCACCCTGCCTCGGACTCCACATGGGCCCGGGAGGAAGCGACAACAACTGCCAGCAGTGCTGTTAGCAGCTTCAGGACGCGTGCCGCCATCACCTCCTCCGACCTAACCAGAACGCTC